>VYZQ01051260.1:40544-62080 GCA_013400655.1 Mystacornis crossleyi
AACAAGTTGTGAAAGTGGTCTGAGATCCCATCTGGTTTCCTGCAGCAGAGTTTCCAATTCCAAGAAAAAATAGTTTAATAATGGAGTGGCACAGCAGTAGGAATAGCTTGAGCTGGGTGCCTCCAGCCAGGGACCCAGAACACACAAATCCCTAAGCCTTTGTACCCTTAGAGTGTTGGACCCTCTACCATTCTTCACACACCCCTTGGGCGGTCTGGGGTCTTCCTGTTCCCTGTTGGATTCTTTCTCTGTCTCCAGGTGGGTGTTGGCTGCTTTTATCTGGGTTGCAGCTTCTGCTGTGAACCAGAGTTCACACTGGTCTCAGGGCCTCCCCTCATGTAACTGAGCACAAGTTCAAGATCAGTTCAGCTTTCCAAGGTGGGAGCTTGCAGCCTGTGGCTGAAGACTCCAGCAACTTCAGCTACTCATGCTAAGGAAAACTACTCAGACAAAAGAAGGCAATTTAAAATAATTCAGCAAACTAAGTTAATTTACCAGTCCTGCTACTCCTGAAAGGAAGGTGGACGCTGGTTTTATTTTATATGTAGTAGCACAGATGTCTTGCTTAAAAGGATCACATTTCTTTTACCCGTTTCCAGGAAAAAGCAGCTTGGGAAAATAAGTGGTGCAGTTATGCAGAATAGAAGTGGTGCAATTAAATACACTGTTAATGCTAAAACTGGAGTCTACATCATTATCTTATTTCATGTTTTGCAGTTTTATTACGATTATATCCCAAGTGTGTTGAACCTCACAGAGCTTAAAATGAGAAGGGAGGGAGCAGGAGACTGAATTATTTCTTATGGATAAACTTAAAATACACTTAATTTTAAGGTTGTCTGTAGACATTAGAGACCTAGGAGAGTGTGTTTGATGTTGACAGTGGAGATTAATCAGCCAAACTAAATGTCAGCAATATGAGTCAGTTAGGTCAGATAACCACTGTGCCTTATGTCAGTCAATTATAAAGAGTATTCTTAGTAATGGAAGACTTTTTTGTATTTCAGTAACAAAAAACCGATCATGTGTGAAGCTCTGTATCTCTTCACCTTTGCAGGGCAATTTAGTCGTGGCTGTCCATGGGTACCTGTTAACAGGCCAGCAGTTGGATTAAGTGAGGCTGGGAATGCATCTACAGAATGAGCAGTAGGCAGTCTGATCTGAGCTTTTTTCTTAAATCCTGATTTTCCAAAGTAATGTCGTTTCAGTCATTTCATTAACTAGTAAATAATGATTTTAGCATTCTTGTTTTCTTACATTGCTGCAGTAAAGTGAACAATCCTCAAATGTAAAAGCTGCAGATTAATACAGCTTTAATTGATCAAAATTGAGTGCAGGCACTTGCTTTTTTCAGCATCTTGTATGGCACTGCAGCTGTTCGAGGCATCTTCTGATTGGTGTCTGTGCCAAAAGATCCTTGTGTTTGTACTGGTAATAAGAGAATCATTGCTTTCACTTTCCTCATTCAGACATCATATACAAATACTGTTTAAAAAATTTAGGGGATCTTAAAACATTGCTTCTCCAAGCTGGTGGGCCTAAAACCCAATTAGAATTGAGAGTTACTTAGAGAATTCAGCCAAGTGCAGACCTCTGTGCAGATGACTGAATCAGACAACAGTAAGAAATGTAGCTCGAAGAAATTTGGGTCATCTCCAAGCACGTTCTGGTGTTGAAGAAGCAACTGTAAGTGCAGCTTTGTTCGTGTCTCTTAGATAAATTGTGTAAGGTCATCTTGCTGCACTTGGTATCCTGGATGATTTTGTAACCTGTTTCCTAACAAATATAGAAGAAGCTTGATGTCTTCACTGCTTTCCTTCCAGTAGCTTAGAAGTAGCCAGCGTTTTTACCCAGAATTAGAGGATGGAGTATGATTTTGCTAAGACAAAAAGCCATCTTCAGCATCTTGCAAGTGCTGTTATTTTTTTCTCTCCTTCGTAACTGATGGATTATCCTGTTTGTGTTGCTGATGCTTTCACAAAGTGCTTTCTGCTGGTCCATATGATGTAAATAAATAAAAAACCCTTCTTTGCCCCAAAGATTACAACCTTATGGATTTTGGAAGGTGGGAAAAAAAGCACTTGTGCTTAGCTATACCTGGAGAACGAGGGGAAGATTTCTGTCTAGAATTGTCATTTTAGGTGCCTTTTCAGTCCTAATGTGTTTCTAATTGTAGGTTGCAGTCTAAAGAACCCGTTTCAACATACCTCACATATACTATGACACTTGAAAAGCTGCTCTGAGTAGGCAGCATTGTCAGCTATGAAGAACAGGCTTTGAGGTGTTTGTTTTAGTGCTTCCAGATTTATGTCTTGAATTCCAGAGATTTTTTGCAAGTCAGAATGTGAATACCTTTGCTTGGGGTAGCAGGCTAATCCTAGGAGAAGGGTATATTTCCACATTTCTGAGAAGTAGTGAATGGTCCCAGTAGCACTAAGTTGCATCTATTTCTGCACTGAAATAAAAAGAGCAATTCTTGTACTGGCTGTGGTTTCGGGTCCTGTTTGCTGTGCTTTATCTGCATCTGTTCCCAGCAAGTGTGGCTTGCCTCACTGATAAAAATAAACACAGAATAACTGAATTGCCCCTCGAGCAAACAGACTCTGCGAGCTCCGTGCGAGGTCAGCTCGAGTGTGTGTGTCTGGCACTCCCGGGATGTGATGCAGGTAGACGTGAATGGCTGGGCAGGATCAGCCAGGAACAAGCACAGGGTTTTTGTGCTGCTGCTGGCTGAGCTGGCGGTGTCCTAACCAGGGTGGAGCAGGAAGGGTCGCAGGGCATGGCAGAAACACGGGTCTGGCATCTGGATGTGGAAGGTCAGGAGTATTGCGGGCTGCCTGATGGCAGGGGAGTAAGGAGCCACTGCAGAATTCCTGCCGTGCTGTTCCAGGATCAGCTTCGGAAAGTGTGAAATGCCTGCTCTTAGTGTGAGGTTCATATTTGAGTTCTGTTGCTGTGTTAACCTACTCAAGGGAGAGCCCATGGATGACCACCAGCAGCAGAAAACTTCACAGGCTCCTCGGGTTCTTATCGTTCACTTTGGTTGTCAGAGCCCACCCTCCCAGCCTGCCTTTTCTGAGGGGAATTACAGATTTTCAGGCTCTCTTACTGTGTCTGTCAGTAGTGTTGTATCAGTTTGTGGGTATCTGGTAGGATAGAACTAAACTTTTAAATTGTGTTGGACAAAAGGATGGTGTAGCAACTCTGTTCCTGACTAGTCCATGACTATTGCTTTTCCTTCACACCTATTTTTTAATTGCATGCAAAGAACTTCTTAAGTGCAATATACTGCAAGCATTAAATTGGAAGATCTCTCTGTCAAGCTCACAATTTTTTTTTTCACACATTGCTGTGGGAAAAGAAAGTATTGTTAGGAAGAAAAACACTTAATAAGGATACTTAAAAATGGAATGGTGCTTAAGAGGCTTTGTCAATAAGCAGTTTGAGGCCACGCTCTGAAGAACAGCTTAGATGTCCCAAAGGATTTTTACAGCTCTGCCAGTGAGTCTAATTACAGATAATTCTGCTCTCGCTTAAGTCATGCCTCAGTTAGAGCCTTCCATCAGCGGCTGCTGGAACAGTTGTGTTAATATTGCTTTTTGCAATTTAGTTAATTGGCTGTGACATACCCTGAACTTACATATATGTGGAATGAATAAATTGCTTCTTGTCCGAATCAGATGGATCATAATAGTTTGTGGGTTTGTGTTTTTTAGGGATTATGTGAGGAGTGAATTGGAATCAGGCTATGAAGGACCAATGTACTTGGAGCCTCTCTCTATGAACCGTTTCATGACTGCTTTAGTAGGTAAGTGCTTTAAATAATTGAGAGGAGAGATTCTAATTCTCTTCATTGAAACCTGTGCATGTTTTACCTCTTGGTTTCAAATCTCTTGTATTACTTCAATGTGTTGTGATTCTTATTAAGATGCAAGAGGCATGGGAGGATAGCTGCATCCTGCCTGGCTTTTTCTGTGCCACTGCTTTACCAATACCCCATACTTGCAGCTCTGAAATATTTTCCAGGTCTGTTTGTTATGCTCTGCCTTTGTTATTCTCAGACTTGTGGTCTGATTCAGAACAACTGGAGTGTCTATAATAACCTTTATGTGGAAAGTACTGTAGAAATTTCAATAGTAACGTGCATTTGTAGTGTTTTTGTCAATTCAGGTGTTGTACACATTAATTCTTTATTGGCTTTATAGCTGAACACTGTCATTCTCTTACAAAACCTGGTGAAATACATTGGTGGGTGTGTGCATGGGGATACAGGCTGCTGGTTTTTTTACAGACTCCTGAGGATATTTCTAATTGAAGAGTTAAAGAATAACAAGTCAAACACATTTAAATTATTTGATTAATAGCAGAGATGACTTCCCTACCTAAAAATCCCCAATAAATCACGAAGAATTGGACTTCCCAGAGTGCTTCCCTTACCCTTTGAACTTTGACTGGAAGAGAATAAATTCAGTGTTAAGGTTGCTACACCAAACCATATGTTCTCCTGTGAGGATACTGGAATACACACACACACACCATGTGTGTTTTAAAATAAAGCCTGAGAGAAGCTTGGAAGAAAAATCTTCCTTAATTCCTTTCACTAAGATCTATGGTTTTCATCAGATTATTGACAGATTTAGTCAGCCATGTACGGTTGGCAAAACTCAGCTGCTTTCTGTTTACTTGCAGCTGCTACTGGCAGATAAAAATGGGTTTACTACTTTACAGTATGTTAGGTCTGATAGAATTTACACATCTCCTGTTTGCCTGCATCCTCGCTTTCAAATATGGCATTTGTCTTTGATTTTAATATTTTTTAATAGAAGTAACATTGATAATTTTCAAGGAAATACTATTTAGATATCGTTTCCTCTCTCTTGTGAATGTCTAGATATATTTTTCTGTCTCGTCAAATGACACCAAAGTACAACTAAAGCTTTTGGTGTGTTTTTTATAAGAAAATGTTTTTAATTAGACCTGTGAATCTCTCCCAGGTGCAATGCAGAGTTCCATGGTAATCCTTCAGAGAGCTTCACAAAGCAGCAGGCAGGCCTGGGCAGGAAGAGGTCAGGAGGCATTGTGTCATTCAGTAACACTTAAAAATGAAACTGAGAGTCAAACCCAGCGTGCTGCATCCAGGTTTTAATAGGGATTAAAAACAAGTGAGAAAAAGATAATGGATTTATGCAGTACAGTTTTGGGTTGTAGTGGGTCTCAGACTAAAGTGTCCCCTTAGTGTAATTGTGTTTCAGAAATAGGTGCTTGTGACTGAACTAGCAAATGTGTACGTGTTAACATCCTTAATATCCCCGTTCTTAATTTTCCTCACTCTCTTAAAGCCAACTTAAAAGTGTAATTTTGGTCTTGATGACAAGCAGTCATCTTTGAGGAAGACTTGCGAAAGTGGTCTGTGAGGCTCGACAGTGTTTTGTATAAATATGAAATGTTTTCTCAGATTTGTTGTATACAAGGGTGTTTATTCAGTAGAGTCTCAGGAATGCACAGCACTGAGTGGTGTCATCTTCACAGCAAAATGAATGTACAGGTGCTTTGCTCCATCTTTTTCTCACACATCCTGACAGGGTGCTGTGCTGCAGCACTGCTGACAAAGGCACCCAAGCAGGTGCCTAAGGGAGTGGAAAAATGGTGCTACTGATACAGCTCTGGTTCCTAAAGTTCTGCTTGGAATTCAGGGAATGATGTACAGTATCAGTTGGTTCACAAATGTAACCTTTGTTAATGCTTTTAGTCATTAATACTTTCTGAACGGGCTCTCACAGTCGTTTCTTCCCCTGCATCTAACTCATTCTGATGACTGTTGTCTGGGGATAATAATGTGTTCCTAAGTGCTGGATGGAAGAAATCAGTGTCTTGGGAGATGGCCCCTTGGATGAGTGAGCCACTTGGGGAGCATGTCAGCTGTGAACTTTCCAAAGCTGCTGTGTGGTTTTGCAAGTGATGCTACCATGAAGACTGGCTTGTTCTTATGGCACAGTAATGGGGTTCTGTATTAACTTTAGGATGCCTTGTTTTTGAGTAACAGTCAGTGATGTAGCCAGCAGGTTTGTAAGCATCAGCTTTCTAAAATTGTGAATGAAATAAAGATGCTTCTCTACTCCAAGTGGCTTGTACAGTGACTGTGCCATGTCAGCTTTCTTGTTGAACATTTTCCATTATCTTACGAGCTGAGAGGCTCTGGCTGCCTGTCAGCAATGTTTAATGTATTTGTGGAGATTTGGGGAAGGGAAAAGAATGGGCAGGAAGTTGACACAATGGATTTCTTCCTTATTGCCTCATTCCCTAGCAGAGGAGCCTGGTTGGTGTCTTCCAGGGGTGTTCAGCTGTTGGGTTCATAGCTGTGTCTGTCAGTTTTCAGGCCACAGAGTTGCGGTTTACAGGGTGCAAACATTCACGTGGATTTGATGGTGTTAGCAGATAGCTAGAGTGTTAAAATCTATGATTTGATACGAGGTACAGGCTACTTTCTCTGGCTGATCTTGCTGTGTGATGTTGATGACTGATGCTCTACAGCCCCACCTGAGATAAAGTGTGATTTACTGCAGAGAGAGACTGGCTGTCCTGAACTAAGGTGCTG
This sequence comes from Mystacornis crossleyi, assembly GCA_013400655.1. Lineage (NCBI taxonomy): Eukaryota > Metazoa > Chordata > Aves > Passeriformes > Timaliidae > Mystacornis > Mystacornis crossleyi. The sequence goes on from VYZQ01051260.1 coordinate 47,140, forward strand.
CTACCCCAGTTTAAAATGGGAAGCACCATCACTCACAGCTCCATTGGAGACATTCATGCCTTTCCTGCAGGGGTTGAGAAATGACGAGGTGCACACTTCAGGGAGGAGATTGGAGCCTCCAGAGAAAGTGGTCCACGTATTTCCTTTGATGGTGTGTACAATTCTTCTTCCCATGACAAGTAACTTTTGATCGCTGTTTAAATTAAAAGGGTGGGAGGGCCAGAGTAAGAACAGAGATGAGCAGCATAGTCCCCAGGTGGCTGTTGGAGGAGAGCAGGTTCTGCTGTTTACTGAGGCTGAACTCAGAGGCTCTGATTTGTGAGCGGAGAGCTCCAGAGTCAGCCCAGAGAGCCCTGGATTGTTTAATGCGATGCTGTCGCAGTATTTGATTTCAGATGACGGCAGTCTTATTAAATAATGAAGAACACATTGGGTGCTGGTGTTTGTGTCCCTTTGTGTGTGAAGCTGAGTTGCCTTAGTTACCATGAGTCGCAGAAATCCTCGCAAGCTGCCTGCCAGGCTGCTGAATATGTCAGCACAGCAGTGTGCTGGTGGTGTCTTAAATAGGGCTGTAGCAACGTGTGTGTGTGGGCAGAGAACAACAAAGCAGAGGGGGAACGCTTCAGAGCTGGAGTCTGCTGAACGTCTAAAGAGATGAGTAGAGTAACTTTCTCTGAGGCTCCGAAGACCCAGTATGCTGATAGTGCCTTGCTGAGAGCAAGGGTGCTTGTTCTGCAGAGACATCTGCTAATTCAGAAATACAACTGTCAAATTGACAGTAGGAATTTAACTTGAAAGAGGACAGCGTGAAGGAGGGAGAACTTTGTATGCTTAAGTAGTAGAGATTAGAGATCGCTTTCAGCTCAGTTGCAGTTATTTTGAAAGCACAAGTCCTTCCTTAGGTAGGGGAGCTTGGCAGAATGAAAGCAAAGCCCCGGTACTGCTGTTTCTCCTCTCGCAGCTTCCCTCCCCAGCCCATCCAGGAGGGCTTACAAGGTCAGTGAGCTTATGTGAGCACATGGAGTTCATGCTGACCTAGAGATGTTACTGGCCTTGGTCTGGTCCCTCTGTTGTCCTAAGACCAGATCCTGGTTTCAGGGAGAGTTATGAAATGCAAACATGATGGAGGTGGTTCCAAAATGGGGCATTAGCCCTTGAATTTAGTACCATGTGTAGTGACATTCAGATATGAATTAACACAGATGGTGAACAAGGGTCTGTTTTCAAATAATGTGCCATAAATTTCTTCCTTACTGCAAAACGCTGAGTGAGGATTGTTTTTATCCAGGCAATGTGCATTTTGTCCCATTCAAGTTTCCTCTGGGATCAAGGGTACCACTTCAGTGTCTCTGATGAGAGCAGTTATACTGGAGTGGTTTTGGTGCTTTGGAAATACCACCCTCCAAAGCTGTGGGTCTGTGGGGAAGATGTGCTCATGCTTGTGTCCCCACCAGCTATTATAGAGAATTTAGTTGTTAATTATCTGTCACTTGCAAGCTTCAGTGATCATTCTGAGCAACTGCCTCAGGGCATTATGAAATTATTGAACTCTCAGCTGCTGACCTGGCTGTTCTCCTGTTGCTGTTCTTGGCCAGTAATTCCTCTTGACAGTGTAAATATTGTTGCTTTAAAAGCCTTTTGGGACCTCTGATTGCTTTTTTGTGTAGGTCAGGATGAAATGGTGTAGCTGGGCTTCGGAAAAGCTGCTGTGTGTACAGATACTGATGGGATTTCAGCTGAGCTGGGGGTGGTGAGGAAAACGAGGGCTGGCTTGTTGGGTCATCCTCTGTATGATTTATTCCTGGGGCTTTATTAATCTGATTCTGCATGTGTTTTGCGTTTACAGCTCACTAATCTGGGAAGTGAAAGCATTCGCTGTGCGCACTTTGGAAAGGGTAACTTTAGTGACCCAGCAAAAGACACGGAGAGGAACCTGGTTTCGTAACAGAGATGTCCTAGTTAGAACCGTCATAATATGCTGGATGTTGATAACGGTGTTCTGGAAAGATAACGCATTAAAATACGCTTTTTCCTGAAGGGGATAATCAGCTTGGTTCTGAACTGCTGTGTCGCGTTTCCAGGGCAGCTGGTGGTGTGCACGCTCTGCTCCTGCGTCATGAAGACCAAGCAGATCTGGCTGTTCTCCGCGCACATGCTCCCTCTGCTGGCACGGCTCTGCCTCGTCCCGCTCGAGACCATCGTCATCATCAACAAATTCGCCATGATTTTCACCGGCTTGGAAGTTCTCTACTTCCTGGCATCGAATCTTCTGGTGCCCTATAACTTGGCGAAATCTGCGTACAGAGAGCTTGTCCAGGTAAGACGGTGAATGTAACAATTCTGTTTTCTGAGCCTTTTGTGCAGCAAAGAAGTAAAAAACCACTTCAGCTGTCTTCTGTGCACCTGTGTTTGTGTGCTAAGTCATCTTTTCTTAGCCAACCAAATGAGCTCCTACCCATAGCATCTTCTTTCTGTAATTTATGATAGCTTTGCATGGGTGAGCAATTAAGACATGAGCCTGAATTATGCTGCTGGCCAGCTGAGCGTTGCCACTTTGGTTGGATTTCGCTTATCCCGTCCCAAATCCAGGCTAAAAGACAAGATTGTGTCAGAATGGAATTTATTTGCAGCCTTATTAAGTGAGAAAGGTAATGCATGGGCATTCATTGTAGTACCTTCTTGTTTCAAGAAACACTTTCTGTATGAAAAGTGTTCGTAATTATAGAAGTGTTAAACTGAGAGTGATACCAAAGCTGATTTTGACTCTAATAATCACTGACTTAGTGATTTAGTTACTCCCTTGTAACTTGCACAGTGATTTGAAAGTCTGTGGTATTTTCTTCAGAGCAGCAGCATTACTGAGACCTTGAACAAGAAGACTGAGCTGATGTATCCATTTTCTTAATGCTTTGGCGTCTGATAGAAGTTTAGTTGAAAAGATACTTTCTCAGTGGCACAGAAACATCACATCTCCTGTTTTTTTAATATAAAATATGTATGTATATGCATCCTTCTATGTATTTCAACATAAAAAGATTGATACTTGCTTGACTTTTGACTGAACCACTGTTTCAGCTCTCACCACTGGCTGGATTTTTTTGCTAACCAAACCACTGGCGCTTTTTTTTTTGCCTTCTGCTCTTCAGTCCAGAAGCACTCTGAAAAGTAACTTGTTAAGCTCTTTCAAAACCTTCTTTAAAGCTCTTGTTTGCTGTCATATCTGTGATACACAAAGAAAAACTTGGCAGCAGGAGGTGTCTCCTGTGCCANCACTGGCTTTTTTTTTTTTTGCCTTCTGCTCTTCAGTCCAGAAGCAGTCTGAAAAGTAACTTGTTAAGCTCTTTCAAAACCTTCTTTAAAGCTCTTGTTTGCTGTCATATCTGTCATACACAAACAAAAACTTGGCAGCAGGAGGTGTCTCCTGTGCCAAGGTCTCAGCCTGTCATGTTGATCATTGGTGTCTGGTTATTTATTTTGTGTGTAGTTGGTCTTTAGAGCAGGATTATCCTTCTGTGTTTGTACAGCACCTAGCATGGTCTGACCTCGTCCATGGAATCATAGATCTGTTTAGATTGGAAAGGAACTCTTAGATCATCAAGTCCAACCACTAAAACATGACCCTTAGTGCCACATCTGTAGATCTTTTAAATCCCTCCAGGGATGGTGAATCCACCACTGCCCTGGGCAGCCTCTTCCAATGCCTGACCACCCTCTCAGGGAAGAAATTTTTCCTAATATCCAATCAAAACCTCCCCTGGCATGTAGATTTGCCAATTAAAAACTAATTTGGGAGCTAACTGGCAAAGCTTCAATATCCTGTTTTCCAGTGAGAATAGAAATACCATGCTTACTGTGCATGAGTGGTAACATGGGGTAAAACAGTTGCATGTCTGTACAGCTCAAAAGCCTTGCAGAAGGTTGGAGGTAGCACTTGCATTTTCCATGTGCACAAAGGGGATGCACAGTTTGGCTTTCTGAAGTCAATTTCAGATTAGATGTGGATTTTAGACCTGTATCTATTTTTTATTAGACACTTATGTTTAAAACACTCCAACATCTTACAAATGTTTTAATTGCAAATACATTCCAGGTTGAGGGGGAAAAATAGTTGTTTCTTCCTGATTTTTTGTTTGTTTGTCAGAATTGAGTTCTAAATATTGCTGTTACCCGAGTCTCCTCCTCATCTCTAGAACTGCTTGTCTCCTCCCTGCCCCATCCCAGTATTTCAAATCTTTCCATGCTGGGCTGTATTACAGTAATCATGAGGAAATTGTATTCCTGGCCTTCAGACACTGATCATACTCTTTCTCCCGTTTTTTTATGCAGAGGGTTGTAAAGGTTTTTTCCCTTGGAAATATAGAAAAAGTGGCAGAAAATTTATAATGTGGCACTGGCTTTATAAGAGTGTTGGATGCTGCTTTTCTAAATGCATGTAGTAGAATTGCAGTGAATAGTTTTGAGTGGTTTTCACATTGTACGGGCAAAACCCAGGATGTTTGTATTTTAAGAACTTGCTGCTCTTTGCTTGTGTTCCTGAAACAGCAGAAAAAACATTGGCTCATGGCGTGTTCATGTAAGTGGTTGCAACTCTGCTACAAATCAAGCCTAGATGTGTGTTCCAGAGGAGGATATATTGCCTTTCCAACTGGATTATTTTCCTGCTTCTATTTCCATTGCTATAACTCTGAGCAGTTGCTGGTTTTCAGTGTTGTCCTGGTGTTGGTGAGTTTACTGCTGTTGTAGGCTGGATTTGATTCTGGGTTTGGTATCAATGTCAAAACCTAGAGAATACTGGGATGTTAAACACCAGGAGTGTTTCCTGAGAGCCCTAACAGGTGGACCAGAGCAGCTTTTTGTGTTTGTGTGTATGTTAGGCTGTGCCCAGTGGTTTAATTTCAAAGCCAGCCCAGAACCTTGGCTGCCTGTTTGCAGCATAAGATGCCAGAAATGCCTCACGGTTATGAATCTACATTCTGAGCGTAGCATGACCCTTTCCCGATGTGGTGGAGCACTCTGCCAGGAGCTGCACAGGATTGCTTGCCTTGGTCCCAGGCCAGGGGAGTCTCCTGAGGGCAGGTGCACTTCCTTGACAAGTCTGTGAGCAAAGCAGGAGCTTGGCAGTGTGTCCCTGCCAGCAGCATATTGCTTGTCCATCAGCCCGAGTGCTGCAGCAGGTCTCGTGAGTGTCATATCCCTCATGCTTGTCAGCTTTCTTAGCATTTGCTGAAATTTCCCTGCCATGGTGGCTTCTATGTCATTGTGGGAAGCAGGTGATGAGGAATTAGTAGTTACGAGTGGTTTCCTTTTGACCTAAGTCCAGCTGTATGAAGTTCCAGCTTCTTGGAAATGATTGTAACTTAGTCTTTGCAATACAAAGGAAGTACTTTGAACTTCAGAGTCTTCCGATACCAGTCTTAAGCATGAATTTCAAAACACTTGGTGGAATAGGTGTGTGATCCTTTTGAGATACTCAAGCATAAAATGTGTGAGGTATTAAGTTTCTCCTTGAAAACAGGTCACCAAAATAGATTTACTACATTTTTTTAATGGTGACTCATTTCAGTGTCTATTGTGTGCAGTGACTCGGCAGTAGCTAGAGAGAAAACAGCATTAGTGTGACTTAAACTGAGCGAGAGGGTCTGAGGGGGTTGGCATGAGCTGGAGCCACATGTCCTCACCCCTCTGGCTGTGAGTGGGCTGCAGGGAGCAGCTCCAAGCCAGGTGTTTGTAGGAAGGGACACGGAACTGGGCTGAGGGTTTGCTGCTGGAGTCAGGTACTGCTCCCTGCTGCCAGACAGACTGGAAATCTGTCACTGCTGAACCTGAGCTCTGCCTTTGTCAAAGTCGTTTGATGTACCTCCTCTCTTCCTTTGGGATGGCTGGTGTCATGTGAATTATCCTTGGCTTCCTTGTGACTGTATTGTTGACTTTCCTTTTGTTACAAACCCCAGGTGATGTGACTCAATAACAAATTGCCTTTTTGTGTGTTCCCAGGTGGTGGAGGTGTACGGGCTCCTGGCACTGGGAATGTCTCTGTGGAACCAGCTGGTGGTCCCAGTGCTTTTCATGGTGTTTTGGCTCGTCTTATTTGCTCTTCAGATCTATTCCTATTTCAGTACACGGGACCAGCCTGCCTCCAGAGAGAGGCTCCTCTTCCTCTTCTTGACCAGGTAATTCAGGAGCCTGCAAATAGTTGGTTTTCTGTTTGAACTGTCTTCTGAAATGAGTATCTGTGCTCTTTTAGAGATGAGATGTGTATATTGGCTGTATTGCACTTGGATACCCAACAAATATTTGTCCTCATTGCAGGGACCATGCATATAAACCCCGTTAAGCTTGTCCTACAAAGGCATGGATCCCAGTCAGAGCAGACAACATTAATAGAACTGTGGGAGAGTTCCCAAAGAAAGCAAAGTACTCGTCTGAAGAAGGAGTAGCCATAAGTAGAGCTTTGGTCCAGAAGTTGTTTTCCGTATATAAATTGGTTTTAAGTCTGAGATATTTCAGCTGAAGTTCAGTCCAACTGATATCTTATTCATGATCATGTTGCTTTCTGAGCCTTGGATGTCTTGCTTCATCAGTTTGGTGTGGGACACATTCTTGAGTTAATTCAAGCAGCCAAAGCACCCGACTCCCAAAGCAACTTTTGAGCCCAGTGGTTAATGTGGCAGAAGTGTGAAGATCAGAAAGATACCAGATTTGTAAAAGCTTCCACAAACATATGAAGTTTTATAGACCATAAAGTTTTATAAAGTTTAAAGGTTGTAAGATAAAGGATAGAGGTCTGTGTTAGTGCTGTTACTGAAAGGCAGCATTTGAGGGATTCTTCTGGCTGGAATTTTTCAGCTCCTGCATGTCTTTTTCAGCTGTTTGTACATAAAAAGGGAGCAGGAATGTAGGGCAGAGAGGAGCTGGGGTTGCTGCAGAAGCTGGGTTAGGCAGATTAGGTGCAGTGCCATAGTGGGATGGGGAAAAGAGGGGTAATAGTTGTCTAAACACAGCCAGCCAGCACAGGACTGAGTCTTTAAGGATCATTAGTTCTGCTGTTTGATTAGTAGCTTCTTCGTCAGTACAGTTTTCCAATCAGACTTTCCAGTTGCTGGGCTTTCTCTTGCCTTGCTGATTGTATCTGTCTATGGTGCCATCGTGTAAGCTGTCAAAATTAATTATCATTAAGGAGAAATGCCAGGGTTTTTTACGGCATGTAGTATTAAAATTGCTTGTGGAGTCACCCTGCATTATGCAGAAGCACTGACTATGTTACCTGGTTTTGAACTAAACCACTGGGGTCTGAAATTTTTCTTCTGTTTATTTCTTCTGCAATTTTAGTTTTGTTACAATAGAGTACTGCACTTAGAAGAAGTGGGAGAAGCAACCCTTTTCCTTGAAGTTGAGTTTATTCCTACACCAAATTGCTATACTTCTCCTATTTGTGGCAAAACAGGGACAAAACAGTGATTCATCTTAAAAACAAAAACTCTTCATGGTACCACTAACAGCCTCTGACCCCTAGGACAGGGCTGAAGTACCTTGTCAGGTCAGGTAATAACAGAGTGCTGGCTGTTCAGCAAAGTGGAAGAAAAGACGTGCTCTTCCATGAAAGTGAGTGAATTCTGCATCTGTGCCCTCTGAGTGAACGATTGCTTGAAGCAGTGAGGCTGGAATTCAGGTGGGAGCAGTTGGGGTGTGCACAACAGCTGTGCTGCTCCATGAGGAGGTCAGAGTGGCTGTGCTGGGTCAGACCAAATCCTGGTGGAGTCTGGGATCCAGTTCCCAGCAGTGGCTGCAGGTGGGTTCCTGGAGGGACACCCACCCAATCTGTGACAAACAGGATGTGTCCTAGGACTCACCCAATCCTGCATCCACCTTCTTCTGTCAGGCTGCGTTAGCTGGATGTGGCTAATAAGTATTTCAGTAACCCTTAAAAAACTCTTCCATCACTTTGTGCTTTCTGCCCTCCAACCCCTGTGCACTTCTGTCATTTGGAAGAACCTGAGGCAAGGAGTTTTCACAGCTCAGCCTCATCTCTATAATGAAAAATCCGTTTTGATTGCTTGAATCAATGTAGTTTAATTCAGTGCCCCTCAGTTCATGTATTGGGGAGGGCAGACAGGGAAATCAAGTTTTCTCTAAAACTGAGAGTAGCCTAACCCTGTTCTTCCCAGACTGGGAAGCTCTTGTTTGATATTTACTCTTTAAAACTATTCTGTACCTTTCATTATTCTTGTTGTTCCTCTGAAAAATCTTTTCCACGAGTTTGTAACTGCTGTGATTTTTGACAAGCCATGAAGAGTTCAGCTCCTTGGAACAATTTACAAACTTGTGCTTGACACATAAACATCATAAAGCTCCCCAGGCATCTCTTGAGCTCATAAGCTCCTCTGGGACTCCTGCATAGTAATCAAGTTTAAGAAGAATCCTGACATTACTCTGACAAAAACCCAGAAAATCCGGGATTCTTGATTTCTGCTAATTTATTTTGAAGAAAAACTTGTAGTTCCTCAAATATCCTACATAAATAACTGCTTTAAATACTGTGTTTCTCACTGTCTTGATCTCCAGGAACATCTAAAAGCTTTTTCAGCCCCCCCTGGCTTGGTAAACAGAATTTGAAGGCTTACCAGAAGTACTGTAAATAGTATATGTAAACACATCAACATTTTCTGCTGTGAATTGCTTTCAAAGGATATTTCAGGTTTAAGTAGTCACTAAAAGAGACAGAGTAAATGTCTCTTGGATGAGCTTTGTTTATTTTTGAAGCATGTGCTTCCTCAAAACTTTTGTCAGAGCACTGGACTGCTTCACTCATCACTTGGTTAATTAGCAGGGCATGGTTTTGACCATGGCAGTTTCTCTCTTAAGACTACTGTCCTGAGGAACAAATGAAGATTTTTTTTTTTTAAATCAGTGTGTCAGTGTATTACGTTGGGTTATGCATATGAGTATTTCCAGATGTGTAACCCCTGGCTGAACAGCTGGTTCTTTACCTGGCATTTGGCAGTGCTGTGTTTCAGAACCTGAAGCACATTCTGGGGCTTGGGCTTCTCTGAATATCACAGTGCCAGGGCCAGTAGAAGAGCAGCCTGAAAGTGGGTGCTGCAGCTGTCAGGTGAAGTCTGGGGTCTCAATCTCTGGGACTTCACTGCTGTAGCAGAAGAGAGGGAGAAACCTGCAGAAGGGGATCCTTCTCTGCTGTCTTGCTCTGCTGCTTCAGGCTCAGCTGTTCCAGAGGCAGGTGTTGCCCCCCTGACTCTGATGGGGATGCTGACAAAAAGCCCCCGTCTCCCAGCAGGATTTCTTAGTTTGATGTTGGTGTGCCTTGCTGTGGATAGGAGGGGGCCGTGCCGTACTGAATCCATCTCCTTTAACTGGGTGTTTGAGGTGCTGGGTGAAATTGCCGCGAGTGACTTCAGTGCCTGGAGGCTCTGGGCTCGCCTGTGGCTCCGAGCCGCAGCGGCAGCAGGACAGTGCCACCACGTGGCCCAGCGCCGAGGGGACTGCAGGGATGTCACAGCACAGCCCTGGCTGCAGGGGGGAGCTCCATGAACTCTCCTCTTGGAAAGAAGTAATAAAATCCATCTCATCTTTTTCTTTTGCTGGAGAACTTAATCGTGGTGTGGAACTTTTAATATTTTCGTGAAACCGGTCCAATTTTGCTTTAAAACCAACCTGCACAGTTAACAGGACAAGGAGAGAGCCCATCACACTGCTTTTAACTGATCAACCTTTTCTTTTTGTTTCTTTTCCTCTCTCTCCTGCCAGTATTGCTGAATGCTGTAGCACTCCATACTCACTGCTGGGATTGGTCTTCACAGTCTCTTTTGTTGCTTTGGGAGTTCTGACTCTCTGCAAGTTTTACCTGCAGGGTTACCGAGCGTTCATGAACGATCCTGCTATGAACAGGTAAGTGCCTCGTTGTGCCTAGGGTCTGAAAAGAAACAGATAAAAGGGGGATTTATATAAAAATACAGGGGTGGAATTGCAGTTTTTTGACTTTTGACCTCTTGGCAGGGTTTTTGTATGCCAGTCTGTGTATGCATTGAGAAGATTTGAGGTGAAAATACTTGTCACAGACTCCTTGGGAGATGGTTCATTTCTGCACAAATTCAGGGCTGCTACTTGGGATTTACAATTGCTTTTATTTTTGTGAGTCACTGAAAAATTTTCACATGCTTGCATTGTATAAACACTTCATATTTTCATTTCCTCGTCTCCCCTCTAATCATGTATGAAACATTACTAATCTGTGAGGTTTAAAACACAGCGTTGTGTGGATTGCTTGTAAATTGTTGTGGGAAATAGCCAAAATGCCTTTTCTCAGACTTGTCCCAACTTGTCTAACATGAAATTGGGATCCTGACACTGCCTTTCCTGTTACTCCAGCCCATAACTCCATAGAGAGTTGAGACCATTTGCAAAAGAATGTTTTACGTTTTGGATTCCACGATGTGGAAGCAAAAGGGGTGTAAATTGGGGCTGCCTAAGAGTAGTCTGTGTAAAAACATCTTTTGGTGAAGTGTGTACTTTACTGCATCAAATAGTTGTGCTCTAAATGGTGATCCTCAGAGGGACTAAATTCACTCTGAGGTTCCAAGACAGAAAGAAGTGGACAGCTGTATTTGGTCTAGGTACAGCGGGAATAAACTGAAAAAATGGCAAAATTGGTAATTTGCCTGAACTGGGTCCTTAAAATGCTTTGTGCTGGGTGGTGTGTGAGCTGGATGTAGCCCAAATGCTGCTTGTCAGGAGCAAAATCTGCTGGTTCCTAAACCCAGCACTTCAGCATTTCTGAAAACATCCCTCCCTGGTTAAAGCCTTACAGAGGCAACAGAGAAACCTAAAACCGGTGGCATCCGAAAGGTTGTGACAGAAGCAGACAGCTTATTTCCTGTGGTGTTTCTGGATGTACTTTTGAACCAGCACTGACACAGAGATGTGATTGTTATTTTGACTGTGTTGATCTGCAGGGGGATGACTGAAGGAGTCACGCTCCTGATCCTGGCTGTGCAGACAGGTTTGATTGAGCTCCAAGTGGTGCATCGGGCGTTCCTGCTCAGTATTATTCTTTTCATTGTGGTGGCATCCATCCTTCAGTCCATGCTGGAAATCGCTGATCCCATTGTCTTGGCACTGGGAGCCTCAAGGGACAAGTAAGAGACTGGTTTCCTAAACTGAAAGTTACTCAATGCTCTTTTAGGAGGTGATAAACTAGTAATTGATGGCTTTTAGTGGCTTGTAAAGTTGCCTTGGTTTTTTTTTCTGTGTGCAGATTTCTTTCCTAGTCTAAGTTCTCTAGTTTTGTGGTTCCAGTTAAGCAAATCCAGGACTGCGCTCTCCCCACCCACACTCCATTGTGTGGATTTGCAGAATGGTTTTTCTTAACCTCCTGTGCAGTTGGGTGGGTTTCCCTCTAAAGCAGTGATCTCACACAGCTCTTGAGGGTGGGAAGTTTCTAGGAGTGACCTTGTGTTAGATATTGTAAAACCTATTTTTTTTTTGGTGAGGCTGAGATCCCAAAATGATAAGGTTTACTGGCACAACATAAAGAGATGGAAAGTTTGCCTTAGTGTCCCGCATGTTGAGATTGTGTGGGATTGTGCAGTTTCATTTGTGTTTTGAAGAGTTCTATTGGTGGAATGTGGTGTTCTCATATTAATCTATCTTTGTGAATTGCATTTCTTTTCCCTTTCTGTAACCTGTGAGTGAGGAAATGAACAGAGAAGGTTTGTTGATGCGTAGAGTTTGTTTAGCTTGGAGGCTACTTGTATCCAGTGTGTTCTGCCTGCAGCAAGTTGACTTCCAGGATAGAAACAGAAGGAAAGGGAGCAGAGCCAGGACAGGAGCATCTGCCCAGCTTAAGCAAGCAGACTGTGGTGATAGTGAATTTTAACTCTTCTGCCAAATCTCCCCAGCACTTCCAAATCAGCGAGGAACAGGATAAATTCCACTTCAGCTCTCCCTTCCTCCCTCACCCACAGACACAGAATTGCAGACCTCGGAGTCATTTTGATGTTTCTTCAGACTGTACTGAATTAATCAGTTTGTGCTGCTGTGCTGTGCCCCCAAATACTTCGACTTTTTCTGTACCTCATTTCCAGTGCTAAGTGAGGTTAAAATACAACCTGAGGAACAAGTAGAGGTAGTATAGTAAATTACTGGAGATACTCTGAAAGCCTTCACAAATGGGTGGCTGTAAAAAGATGGATGGTGTGTTTAGGTTGGGGAGGAGATTGGGAAGAAGTAGATGATAGGGGTGAAGTAAGGAGGGGCAGAGATAAATGTTCAAGTCCTGCTACATTTCTTCTTTTGTGATCTCTGAATTGGGGAATATTCTTCTAAAGGCAGCAGGGTTAAATCTGGTGATAAAAGGAAGTAGCTTTGCCCTACACATAGTAGCTGAAGATGAAGAAGAGTTGCAAGAATTATTTACTTTGGAGACCGCTGTTTGGTTAGAAAAGTCTCCAAACAGTTACACGTTTAATAATTTATTTTAATGGACTTCCATCTCTAACATTTAGTATCTCAAGCACTTATTTTGCCCATAATTTTTGTCTTTCTATTGAAAACAGCAAAGGTCAGATGAGAGGGAACTTTCCACAGTTACAGGCATGTGTGCAAGCTGGGAATGAGACTGTGCCCAAGAAAAATAGAAACTGCTTTCAACAAGCTAAAGCCTTGAGCAAACATCTAACATGCCTACATCCAGCAGTCATTCTATTCTTATTCTGACACTCAAATCTGAGTTGAAAAATAAAAACCTATTGTATTGTTTTGCAGGAGTCTGTGGAAGCACTTCCGAGCAGTCAGCCTCTGTCTGTTCTTACTCGTGTTCCCCGCGTACATGGCCTACATGATTTGTCAGTTTTTCCACATGGATTTCTGGCTGTTGATCATTATCTCCAGCAGTATTCTAACCTCTCTTCAGGTAAGGACACCAGCCCTGTGAAGCCCTGCATTAACTGTGATCCTGTTACTCTGAGGGGGGAAATACATGATGAGAAAAGAACAGGGATTACAAGGGGTGATAAAAAAACCTCCGTCTTTGTCCCATATCTGAGGCTAAGGAGCTCCTGGGTGGGCTGAGAACAGAGGTGAATGGAAGTCTATTTCAAATTATAAAGCCAAAAGGCTTTTGAGGATGTAACTATGATAGTAAAAAGGTTTTTTTTCCCCCAGAGTACTCATTTATGTGTCATTATTTAGCTATAACTCTTTGAAAGCAATTTGATGTTCGAAACACAGTAGTGTAAATAGAGGAAATGTTTTATACTCAAAGTATTTGTTATTACTTGGGGTTTTTATTATTAAATTAAAAAAACTGCCCCTTATAACGCTCAGCACTCTTGTTTAATCAACTCAGCTATGTTCTGGACTTAGGAAGGTGCAGAAGGGGAAGTACTTGGGAACAAGCTTAACTGCTTTGCAAGAAAAAGCAACTTTTATTTGTCTTGAAGTTCAGCAACCATTTTACTACTTAGGGGCTTGCCCTGTGTCCAGCTTGGGAGCGTTGTGTCGGCAGAGCTGGATGGCCAGCGCCGAGTGACTGCAGCTCCAGTTCAGAACTGGAAGCTGAGCTCACGCTCTTGCCCTGTGTTACAGGTGCTTGGGACACTCTTCATTTACGTCCTGTTCATGGTGGAGGAGTTCAGGAAAGAGCCCGTGGAGAACATGGACGATGTGATCTATTACGTGAACGGCACGTACCGGCTGCTGGAGTTCCTGGTGGCTCTGTGCGTGGTGGCCTACGGCGTCTCCGAAACCATCTTCGGGGAGTGGACTGTCATGGGCTCCGTCATCATCTTCATCCACTCCTACTACAACGTGTGGCTGCGGGCCCAGCTGGGCTGGAAGAGTTTCCTCCTTCGCAGAGACGCTGTGAATAAGATAAAATCTCTGCCCGTGGCCACGAAGGAGCAGCTGGAGCAGCACAATGACATCTGTGCCATCTGCTACCAGGTAAGAATGGGAATGTCAAAGGATTGGCTGGAGTTGAAATACCCCCCAGACTAAGTTCAGTCTTCAGCTAATAAAATAAGTGACTTGAATTATGTGTAATGAATAATACTGTGTTCAGTAAGTTGCTGGAATTACCCAGTTTTCTGCTTTGTGCAAATTGATTTGAAGTGCTGTCACCAAGATAGTTCTTAGGAATGAAGGGCTTGGTTGTGCTTAAACTGCATTTTTTTTTCTCCAGTTACACAGCAAACTCTGTCCTTAAGCTGCTTTGACACCTCTCATGTTTGGGTTGAGCTGGTCTCAGTAGTAGCAGCAAATGTGCCCTTTCTTCATTACTGGAGGATTTTGTTAGTGAAAGACAACATGTTCTCAGCTGATTTGTTATTATTCTGTAGAAGCAGCTCAGTCTCTGCAGACGCTGCTACTTCGTGTGCGGTGTCAGTTTTGTAGCAGAAACCTAATTATCAAAAGGTTAAGGGTCTTGCTAACATAAGCCAGCAGATGTAAGGAGCTCAGACATTAATGCTGAAAATAATATCTTTATCACACTTCTAGCTCCAAAGTCTCTTACTCTTGAATAGAAATTGTAGTTATGTGTGACAGTGAAAGAACCACCCTAAGATTAGTAGTGTGCAGTTAAAAGAGTGGGATTGCATTGGCTCCAAACTTGATACAAATTCTTTAAAGAGTAAAACTGCCAGATTGAATGACAGTGTTCAAAACACCAGACTAGTATTATGTGGCAGAGTTCGTGGTGTCACTTCATTTCTGGTGTTGTTACATGTTGTATCTGTCATTGTGTTTTGACTTGCACAGTTGTTTCTTGAGCCAACCAATCCTGCGATTCTCATCCTGCGAAAGGTCGTGTTTAATAATATCTTACAAACAGGAGGGGTTTTGCCTCATTTTCAGTGCCTGTAATAAAGAAAGCAAGACCTGGCCTGTATTTGAATTGTGTGTGTGTCAGAGAATCATTAAGGTTGGA
>VYZQ01051263.1:5116-38669 GCA_013400655.1 Mystacornis crossleyi
CCAGTAGCCATTTTCCTTTTGCCTGTGCAAACATGAATGTTCTAGCATTACAACCCCATTAGGGGAAGTTTATGAAATACTGAGTCGTGATAGTATGTGAATTTAAATGTTATTGCCAAGAGCATGACAAGATTTCTGTTATTTATACTTTTAGTTGATTGTAAGGCTTGGGGCAATTTTATAGCTGTTGAAGAAAAGAAATACATGACCTTAGGAGGCCAGGCAGCTGTCTCTGAAGGCAAAACAACTGGGTTGTTCTTTTTGACTTTCCTTCACCTGGTCCTTTTGACAGTGGGAGGAAGCTGGACGAGGAATCTTCTGGTAGGAGCTCTGGTGAAGCAAGAAGCAGATTTGGAAGGGTTTAAATCAAGTGGAACACACCACTGTTAGTGGGAGACCTGTTGGATGGAATGTCAGATGGCCACTCTGGTTGGATACCCTTCACTAGGATTTGGGAAACTGCAGCAAAAAAGTTCCTGAAATCTCCTCCAGGGAGGAATGTCTCTGATTTTTGATGCAGGAATACACCCTGCAATGCCAGATTCAGTTAGAGCATGTTTNATGGAGACTAGGAAGCATCAAAGTGGTGATGATTTATAGAAACAACAACGTCAAGGAAGAAGAATCAGAAAGAAGAACTAAAATAAAAGTCTCATAAGGAAAGTAAGAAACTAACATGCTAAACCATCATTGTGATAAAGGAATCCAGGGAGAATTGGGAGAGTAGATCAATTCCATCTTAAGTAGCTGACTAAATCAAGACTCTTATCTTTGTCATTTGCTATTAAAAGCCGAAAAATTCAATTTCCTGGCCAGGTAGTTTAACTTCATTATCAGGTAACTTATGAACTTCATCAACTGTGTTGAGGAAGCAAAATCTTAAACAGGTGTCAGAGGGCAGAATGCTGAGAAGCAGAAGAAATCCTCAAGGAGGGGTGTGGGAAATGGAGGCTTGCAGCAGCTGCGGCCCCTGCGGAAGGTGCTGTGGCCATAAAACTCTCCAGACGCTCTTGAAGAGAGGGAAGGAACTGATGATAGGTGGTTATAGGTGAGGGAACAGCAAGGGGAATGTTACTTTTCAGAGTCACCTATATTTGATATAAACCCCATGGTTGCTGATCCGTTGCACAGGGCCTGATACCAGCTTAGTGCTTGGTTGTCTCAGAGCTGTAGGGACACACGGGAGGTGCTGAGTTCAACATCGAGCACGGTTCGATGCTGAACTGAGTTCAACAACTGAGTTCAACATTTACACCATGAATTTGCACAGTTATATGGAGGCAACAGCGTTACTTCATGTGCTGGGTGTCACTTTTGAACACTATTACTAGAAAGATGAAAGGTGATCCAGGGAAGTAAAGATGGAAGTACTGGGAGATATGAGCTCAGCTGAGGGAAAACTTGGGTAAATGTGCTCTACTTGGTATTTAACCAGCAATGGACTGGATTTATAATTATTTGCAAATATTTGAGTGACAACATTTAACAACGGGGATTTTTTTTTTGCGTCTGTAGGGGGAAAAAAGGATTATTTTTTAGTCTTCCATTAAAAAATTAGCCAGGTTTGGATTCACACCAATTGCTGCTCTTCCTTCATTTAAAAATATAACATTGTCAAAAACTCATATCACATCCATGCATCTGAGTTACATCCTCGGAGTAATTAATGCGTATTGAATTTTTGGCCATGATCTGAGTCAACTCTTATCTTCTACACCATCATCTTTGCATCGCAGGCACATACTGCTGGAGAAGTAGAGGAATACCACCATTTCATTTCACACACCTACACAAGATGGTGGTAAATTGTAGTCCCTGCTAGTACAGGATGAACTTCAACCAGAATTAGAGACAAACACTCCATTACTCTTGCCAAATCTACACACAACCTATGCTCTTTAGAGCTGTTTTCTGAGCCTTCATTGTAGGGAGGTAATGAATGACCTGTCCCAGGAGGAGAGGTTCATGCCAGCTCTTCTTGTTAGAAAGAGCAGCACCTATTCTTAGGCCAGACATTTGCATGTTTTCCATTATGTTCCTCCAAAAGTGATGTCTCAATCCAATATATTACAGTAAAATTAGAAGGTGTGAACGTATTTCTCTCAAGAAGGTTTATAGATTTCTCAATTTGGCCAGCCTAAGGTACATTCACTAGGAATAAAGACTAACTAAAATCTGGAAGGTCTAATGAAATGGAAAATAGTG
This sequence comes from Mystacornis crossleyi, assembly GCA_013400655.1. Lineage (NCBI taxonomy): Eukaryota > Metazoa > Chordata > Aves > Passeriformes > Timaliidae > Mystacornis > Mystacornis crossleyi. Next base: position 7,322 of record VYZQ01051263.1, read on the forward strand.
TGTCATGCAAATAGGTGGGTGTCCAACCCTCTCTTTCCATCCTATAATCAATGCGTAGTCAAAGTCAGCTGGTCTTCAGGCCGACTGTTTTCTAAGTTATAAAGCCTGCAGGAAGAGAAGGTGAATTCTTTCTTGTTCCTTGCATTAGCAGCCTTGTCTTCATCCTCTATGGTTTATTGCTCACTGGTTATTGGTTTATTGGAGTTAATTAGTTGGAAAGGGAAGCCCAAATTGAAAGTTGACAGGCGATAGAGAGGGGCAATGCATTCTCAGTATGCAAAAGAAATGAATAGAGGAAAGGAAAGATCTTGTGGGCCGCAGCTGAAGGCCAGGATGGAAACTGTCAGCATACAATGGACTTTGTGAAAGTTCTCGGAGTATCCAGACATTCAGCCACCCTGCTACGGGGTGCGGGTGTAGCTGGCCCAGAGTTTATTCAAGTTGACATCCAACTGACAGCTACACAAACTCAGTAAACTGTTAAAACAAAAGGAGAATCAAAACAAAAAGAGAAAAAATCCCCACCAGACAGACTTCAGAATCGACAGGAAGAATGTTAATGAGCACTAGTTTAAAGGACAGTACCAGGATACCCAGAGGCAGAAGGTGTCCAGTTGACTGGACAGAAACATTGATAATTTGTCTATGCTGTCCTGTTCCTGAACAGATGTTTCAGAGCAAAAGCATAATAGTAAATATAGAAAGGTGGAGGGACCGATTCTCAGTTGGTATAAAAAAACATAGCTCATGTGGATTAAATAGAGCAGTCGTATTTCCAACAACTAAGGACACAATTCTGTATTTTTATGGAAACATTATCCCTCATGATGGTAAAGGACACCACATGGGAAATTCTCTTTATGTTTCTCTGTTCTGGCAGGAACAGCTGATAGACTCCCTGCTGCAGAGCAGGTGAACATTCAGAGAGCTGTCCTTCTTCCAGCTCACGAGGAGGTACATGGGGTGGGCTGTCTCCCGTGGATTCAGGGGGAGCTTTACCTCTGCCCTTCCAGATCCCTCTGCAGCAGCAGTGACTGTTGGGTTACCTATATCACAGTCAGCGTGAGCACAAGGGAAGTGGTCAGCAGGCTGATGCTGTTCTGAATTTCAAGGTAAGTTTATGAAAACAAAGATAATAAAATGTAATAAAAACCTAGTTTTTATGCAAACAAAAAGGGTGGGATACAGCTGATACAATCTAAGGCATCATGGTTATTCCCAGTGAAGATCAAGTTACGTATGACAGCACCACAAACATTAGCCACCCTGACTTCACATTCATGTTCACAGTGTGCATCCAAATTCTTCCCAAGTTGTTCTGAGCTCGTAATGCTTACATCTGTGAAAGCTGTAAAAGTCATTCAATCCCCCAGCTCCAGGGCAGGTTCCACATATCTGTGGGACATCTGTAGGCGACAAGCACACACTCCACAAACTGGAGCAGAAAGACTGGGCAGGGTTAGGAAGCGCCAGAGCTCCACGGCTTCCAGGAAGGTCTGTAGCTTAAAGGATGCTGGTGTTACCTACAAGCAAGAACAGCTACAACTGTTGCTACTCTTCTCAGTAGAGTTTTGAAATGTGAGCAACCTGAATAAGATGTCCACTAAGCAAAAAGGAAAATCAAAAAGAATGGTGGTGGGCCTGGAGGCCCAGGAAGCTCCTAGCATGAGGAAAGAAAACATACACAGAGCTCCTCTAAGCAGGAAGAATAAAGCACAGCAAAGTCTTGTGCAAGGGGAATATGGAGACTCTGGCAAAAGCAAAGGGGAGGTGGGACATGGAATCTCTCATGGCTTTCAGTAGCGGCAGTGTGAGCCTCAGCATTTGGGGACTGAGTCACCCTGGAGTCAGAGCAACCATATTCGGTTAAAATTGTACTTTGCTGTTGTAATCCATGGGATGCTCTTCAGTACTGCTGACTTGTTTGTGTCATCGTCCAGTAAATTACTGACTGGAAGCTTCTCTTTCAATACAAATATTCCTTGCCAGCCACTGTGGGTTTTACATTTGGGGTTGGGGATTTTTTTGTAACAGTTTCGTTCCTTTAGTGCTGGCAAACAATCTTTCCTTCGCCCCTGTGGTACAGCATGTGGGAGAGCCATTTCTGCAGTAGCCTGCTGCAGATTACAAGGTGCTCAGGGACACGGGGGTGCTCAGCTGTACAAAGGGCAAAGACATACTGATAAAATACAGGCAGATTCCAATTAATGATCTCTCAAAGCTCCTGAAACCAAAACACAAAAAGAGAAAAATGCATTTAATGTCTAGGGGATTTGCATGCTGTCAATCTTTAATTAAGGTATCTGAGATAAAGTTCACCCTTGCAAGACAAGGCAGCAGAATGGGCACCTTGTGAACAAGGAGCTGTGTGAGAGCAAAGGGCACCCGGGCTCACAACAGCCCAATCCAGCACTGGAGGTTTCACTTCAAGCTCAGGACAGCTGGAGGAGAGCAATGCTTTGGGCTCCTCCTGTGCCTGGGCTTTTAGTTGTGTTATTATTATTTACTGGACTGAGCTGTGACTCCAACAACCATGAAAGAAAGAGGCAGAAAAGAGCCACTTATGACGAGCAGTAAGTACCATTGCTTGCAAATGCATTTGTTGATATGGTGGCCTGTCAGTGCTGGTAATGGGAGGACAATGGCTTTACTGCAGCCCTATTTGACATCCTCTTTGGCAGATATGTGTAACTAAATGATCTCTTTATTTTTTTTTCCATAACACAACAGGCCTCGTTTATCCTCTGAGCAGGGTAATTTAGTGTTCCATACTGGCTCCAGCAAAAATATTGAATTTAGAACTGGACCACTGGGGAAAGTAAAAATTAATGAAGAAGACCTTGCAGAACTTTTTAGTAAGGTAATATAGTTACTTTTCCTTAATATATTTTCATTCTGTTTTACATTTTAATAGTTAAATTGCTTTCACAAGTGTTTGATGTGTTTTGTACTATTTTATTTTACATTATCTATATCAGTAGTCTAATATAAAAGTAAGCTATTGCAGACTTGTAAAGTAATCATGTAATCACAGAAGATAATTACAAGATTAAATTGTGTCTGTAGTAGAGCTCTCTGTATTTAAGTGGACTTTATAATAGTAAAGTTATGCAAGGAAAAACTTTCCTAAGCTTTTGAAAAGTCAAAGTTTGTCTCACATTATCTCTGTTGTTTAACTTTAGGTTAGAGAGAGTAGCACAGAGATTCAAGAACTTAAAAAAGCCAGCGGTGCCTCTCAGAATGTATCCCAGCAGATTGCTCTGCTGACCTCCAAGGTGAGCCATACCTTCATGTCATCCTCCTCCAGCATTCCCAGTATTCCATTCCTCACACTAATATTAAACAACCTGATTCATTTCAGTATTTCTGGACGCAGTTCAGGGAACTGGAGCAGAGTCCCTATTTAACATCAGCTTGGAGTCTGTGTTTAATTTTGAGATACTTATTCAGAAACTCTGGAGACAATGGAAATATTTCTGTAAATCCCCCCAGAATTTCCAGTTACTGTGATTCTTCTTTGTCCATTGTCAGCATCTGTATTGACTATATCCTCTAGTATTTCTGGATAAATTTTGGAAATGGACCATATATGTTTTCATAGTTGTTACACAGACATCCCATTCCATAGGTGAAATGGGCTATAGGGGTTTTCTGTGGAAAGAAAAGACCTATGCAGTAGTTTTGTCACTTCCCTGCTCCTGAAATTTTTTTCCATGAGAAAATTTTTAAACCATTGCCTGATTTAAGTGTCTTTTGTTACAGTGTTTCCACAAATTCCTTATAGGAAAATATTTTATAGCCTAAGAGACCTTCGTTTAGGGAAATTGTGCTAATATGTATCCATCATATTCCCTGATTCAGGGTCAGCTTGCTGTTTGTGGTTACAACCCCCTGAGATGTGGTGACCCTCTTCTTGGCTGTCAGTGCTCTGTCCCAGACCTCCGTCCTTGTCACGCATGCAAGGACCTGAACAATCCCACGGGAATACTCACATTCTTGGTTTTGAGCACCTGAACTCATCTTTGCAAGACTGAGTCTTGCCTTGGGGATCCAGGCTGGCACATATTTAAGCTGTCATTTTCAGGACAGCCAAACCCACCAAAATCACAGTGAATGGGGCCTCATTTGGATCTGACTGTTACCTCGTTTCACATACCAGCTATTCCCTTTTCTCAGAGGAAGATATTTTGTTAGCTTACCAGTATCTAGCAAGTACCTCTGTGGTCACTCTCATACCAAGCACAATGTAATTTGCATTTCTTTTGCAGATCCTGAGTCTTGATAACCAACTTCAAAGCTTACAGCAGGTAAGTAAATGGGAAGCAAACTAGAGATCAGAAAAGAAAATCCCAGCTGCAAGTAAATAAAGTGAGGTTTCAGTGATTAAATAGCTAAATGATTTCTTTTCTCTCATGCATTCCTCAGGAAAACTTTTTTTGGTAACAGAAGGTAAAAAAAAGCACCAAGATTTGTGGAGGAGATGATATGCCTTCTTACAAAATATAAACTGTGTAGGAGCCTGCATTTCTTAACATTGTTGTACATTCAAGAACAACAAGTAGATACCAAGGAGAAGTAAACTTTTCCTTCACTGGTCTGTCAAGATAAAGACCAGAAACTCAAACTGGATTTTTATTGTATTGGAATTAGCTAAGTTTCAGCTGTTGTCTGCCTCTCCAGTGAGCTTGTGACAAGCCACACCTACAGGTGCCCGTAAAAACAATTGTCAAATGAATCACGCATGGAATCAAAAAGACAAGATAACCCTCCATCTAGACTCTGCTGCTGTAGAACAGTCTCTATTAATATTTACTTTTTACAGGGCTTTTCTCATCCTAGTACTTGGCCATTCTGTGTAGAACCAATCACAGCATGATTATTTTGTACAGGGATAAGTGAAATAGCTCAAAACTTTTACAAATCAACCTAGCTAAAAAAAAAAAAAATTGGAGGGGTAATCCAAGAAAGAATGAGGGAAAAAAAAAAAAAGAAGGTTTATCTTGAAAATAAATGCGAATGAAACACCAGCTAAGCAGAAACCTCATTTTCTACTCTTTTCTGGCATTTCAGGACATCCAGAGGAGAGCATGCAGTAGTAATCCCTGTAAGAACTCAGGGACCTGTGTAAACTCACTGGATGGTTTCTTTTGCCTCTGTCCCAGCAACTGGCGGGTGAGTCTTTAACCTCCTTGACTGCAGAGCGTGTATTTTAACTGTAAGGCTACATCTAGGTTTGTGTGATTGCCACGAGGTGCAGCATTTTAGGGTTGCTCAGGGCAGAGTGAGATACACTGAACAGCAAAGCAGCAGTATCACTCATTGCTTGGAGAGCAATTCGTTTGCTTCTCAACAATAGGAATATATATATGTTAAAAAAAAAAGAACCCCAAAGCACTGGGCCAAACCCTGCACTGTTACACGCAGGCAATGGCCCATGAAGTCAGTGATTCTTGGCAGTTCCCACGGCAGAGCATTAGTCTGGTTTTTGCTGAGCACTGAACTGCATGCCTTGCTGTTGACCTTACACGAGGATAGAGAGAGAATGGGGGAAGGGATGGATATTTATTCAAACAAGTAAGAAAAATGGGGGGTGCAAATAATCAGTGCCATTCTGATTTTTTTAAATCCAGAGACTTTACTGGCAAATGCTTTAATGGTGCTCTTACATGCACTAGAGATGGAAATGTTGTATCTTCTTCTCAAAGGCTTTCAACTTCAAAGTTGTCCCAACAAGATCTGGGTCAAAATTGATGTGCTTTCCTGATAGAAACAGTTTGTAAGAAAATTTTCTGAGTATTTTTCTAGTTGGAAAGTGAGGGGATGATAAAAATGTGCTGTTCTTATGCTTTCTACATCTGAAATATTTTATCCTCGTCTGACTAATAGTTGGGGTCACAGCAACATAGCTGAAAAATAAAGTTTTGTTATTGTGTTTCATAAGGGAAGCTGTGTTGATAACAGCTCATGGTTTGTATATCTTTGAAAACTATATTAAACATTGGGTCCATGGTTTGCTTCATTTCTCAGTTATTTGGAAAATAAACTGATTTTCCATTTCATCTTAGGGCCCCCTGTGCACAGTGGATGTTAATGAATGCCAGATTTTTGCTGGAACAGCATTAGGCTGCCAGAATGGAGCCACTTGTGTGAACACACCAGGCAGCTACAGGTAACTTCTCAAAACTAGGCACAAATATCCCGTGTAGAACACTCTGCTATCTCTGTACCCCATATCACACCTGCAGCACAAGTTCTAGAAGTAAGTCTGTTTAATACCTATGTACTATAAACCCTTGCAGTCTGAGAAAATATAAAATTCTTACTGCACTGTACACTGAGCCCACCGCAGACCCAGAAAGGCCTCCAAAGCCATTGCCTGCTTTGGCACAAGAAGAGCAGCAGGAACCAGATCCGTCACACAGCCGTGCCGGGGGAGAAGGCTGCAGACTGAAGGCTGGCTCCAGTGACCCCCCCTGCTGTTGTAGGTGCAGATGCTTTAATGGGAATTTCCTGCACCAGGGAGTGTAGCTGGGGCAGTGAGATGCTCATGCCGGCCCGTAACCAGCGCTCACCAACACGCCCACAGAGCACAGCCACGTTACCTTCGCTCTGCAATCACCCCTTGAGATCAAAGGGAGGGAGGATATCAAGGAGGTGAACAGGTTTGGCCCAGCAAAGGCTTTGAATAGGAAACCTCCTGAATATATGGGCACCCTTGATCACTGGCATTCCCAGCACACTCAGTCAGAGCAGGGTGCTAATAACACCAAGGTCATGGGTTCAATACCCATGCAGGCCATTCACTAAGGCTTGGACTTGATGATCCTTGTGGGTCCCTTCCAAACCAGAATATTCTGGGAAATCAGAAACAGTTCTGTGAAATGCCCTCATCCCCTCCAAAAATATAGGCACTGCTGAGACAGCAGCAGAGCAAGGAATGCACAGTGCTGCCAGGCAGAAAGGGAAAAGAAATGCTGTCCGCAGCCATCTGACCAAGAGTGTGCCTGGGCTGCCTGTGTGCTGGGCCCCACACACAGGAGGCTTCTGGAGCGTATTCTTCTCTGGCTGTGCTCAGCTCCTTAGAAAACATGCACTTGCTTAAGGGCAAGCCAGCCTGAACATTTTGTGTCTCATTCTCCAAAATGTCAAATAGTCTGGTAAATAAATAACTTTCAAATATAATACAAAGCAATCCCTGTCCAATGGGAACAAGCATGCTGGAGAGCATGCCACAGCTTTCTGCAAAGCATTTTGTCTCCTGCTTCAGCACGAAAATCTTAGCCCCCACAAATATTTGCTTGATGTAACACTGGCTTATAGTGCTTTGTCAGTTCTTGGAAGAACCTCAAAGGAAGTTCTCCTGTAGTGCTCCTCATGCTTCAGCATTAACACAGAGTCTGCTGAGGTGTCACTGGTGCGTGATGCTTCCTGTGAGCTTTACTTTGTTTTTTAAAGGATGATTCTAGCTTGTCTGCAACAGATACTTGTCAAAGAAACAACACACAAAGCAATCCACCTTTATTTGTTCCTCATTGTGCTCAGAGATGTACAGGTGTGTGATTCAAGTAAGGTTTAAGGTCTGCAATTCTCACAAGTGTTGTCATTGTGTTAGTATAGTCACGATTCCCCAGTTTCTTCCCTCATGGACTTCTCGCCCTCCTTGGTACTTGCTGAATCAGTGCTTCATAAAATGAACTAAGACCTCTTTATAAGTCATCGAAACCTTAATATTACTGCTTTTGCATTACACACTCAAGGATTATCATATAGTCCCTTCCCCAAGTTCATTGCACTGCCTTTAATCTCTCTTCGTATATTGTCTTACTTATATCTGAGTTCTCCCCAAAAGCTAAATCCATCCCCAGGCAGAGCATGACATCTCTTTTCAGCAGCTGTGAGGACATTGCTGCTAAGCTTTCTGGGGCTCAAAACTCAGGTCACCCCACTAATGCTCTGGTATAGTTATATACACCAGTGTGGACTGCAGGAAAAAAGGGTAATATTTGACTTTCCATAGCCTGCAGAGATAATACCAGGTGATGGGAAGTACTGGATTAGGTTGCATGAAATGGAACATAATGCAGTCTTTACTTCTTGTTCATATTCTTTACCTGCATGCTTCTCCTGTAACTCAGGAAAGCACTGAAGTATACAGAAAAAGAGCAGGTATCCAGGAAACACCTTCCTCAATCAGAACCTTAAGGGACCATTGCATCAGTTGGATGAAAAGCTGTGAAAATCCATCTGTCTATCAGACTTCTGTGTCAACCAAAACAATAGGGGCCTCATCACAACGTGCCATGAGCCATATGAGAGAACCACGGCAGTGCCAAGCAGCAGTGCATCACGATTTGGCTGAAGTGCCTTGCAGTGTGACCTACTTCTTAAAGCTCTTCTCTGAGAAACTTCAGATGGGTAGCAGATTAATCTTTGCCAGACTAGACAGGAGACAGTGCCATTGTTCTCCTCCTTTGGAGATGGTCAGATTGCCTTGTAGCGTCCTTTGAAGTTGAACATGAAGCTCTGAATGTACTTTAGACATACAAAAGTCATCTGGTTCCCTGACCTGTTGCCTCTGTGCTGGCCCAGGCAGAGCTGCTGCACTGCTGGGAAGGTGTTGTTCTGCTTGCTGTCTCTTACAATAACGAACACGTTGTCTTGCACTGCAGACTGCGGTTAAGCATTAAGCTGTTGTGGGGTTTTGAAGCCTAAGTTCATGCAAGTTGCTTGTCCTGGGTGCACTGTTTAGTTACCTGCAATTGGCTTATCAAACTGCTATTTCAGCTGAGCATGTGACACAGTGGAAGGGACAGCAGCAGCTTATTTTATATAAATTGCTCCAAGGTCCAGGTCAGCTGCACTGGAATACCCTGATTCTAATTCTGCAGAGAAATGCTTTTACAGCGCATTTTTCATTAGGCAGCTTAAAAGCAATCCAAGATGGGTGTGTACCTGCCATATGTCTCTGCAAGCTGCAGACACTGCAGCATGTAACTTGAATCCAAATGAGAGTCTCACTGTCATTTTAATAAGAAGCTAGTGATCTAGCTAGGAGTTTTTTTGTACATTTTTATTCCTTTCAGTTGTATTTCAGAGCCTCACATTTTATCTATGTGGAATTAAAGAGCCAGAGAAAAGGGAAACATTATCCGATGGTTGGGAAGTTCCCCATTTCAGTTCCACCACATATGTATAATGCTGTAACTAAGCACTGCCCTATAAATAACAATGTGATGCATCTGGCAGCTTTCAAACCAGATCCTCCCAGTAGAATGCCTTCTTTCAACCCACTACTTTCTTCTTCCCACCCCACCAACCCCAAATGCCACCTCTTGCCCACCACACATCCCTAAAAGCTGATGTGCTGCTGAGACAGCAGCTGCCCCTTGTTGTGGTGTGGGGGTGAAGGTACCCCACCCTCTAGGATAGGCCAGACATGGAATTTCTGCATATTGCTAGAGGTAGGATTTTAGGCACTTGGCATCATATGATGGTCATAAACTGAAAAAGGAAGTTTAGGTTCTCTTTGACCAAAGTGCAGTTTTCCAGGCTCATGTTCTGTTTAAGCCTTATGTTAGACTTTTCTTTTTTTCTGGGTTTGTGCTTATGAATGTAACAAAAGGCTGTAGGTTCTCCCATAGCGCCAGCCAGCCATGAATATACACAAGTCTCACGTGATTCTTGAATCTCTGTTGAGCAGGAGACTTGCCTCTGTGCATGATTATTAGCAAGATTGTCAATATAGATAAAGAGATGTATTTCTTAAGGAAAACACCATAGAGTGGAGAATGGCAATAAACAATCTTTAACAATGGTAGAAAGACAAAATGTTGATTTTTTTTCCACTTTCACTATTAGCTGCTCCTGTACTCCAGAAACCTATGGGCCTCACTGTGCCTTGAAGTTTGATGACTGCCAGGAAGGATCTGAGACGCTCTGTGAGCATGGCCTCTGTGTAGATGAAGAAAGGGATCAGCCCCACAGGGTAAGGAACAATGTATAAACTTCATTATACAGCACAGCATGAATAAGCAACAAATACTGCTAAGCACGACAAAACTGTGTAGCACACACTGCTGCTGAAAACCAGCAAGAAATGCCACTATACAATACAACAACCTCTCTGTTGTACCAAGGATGGCAGAAGGAATCAAAAACGTCTTACGTCTTGTTAGAGGTACTTGTCATAGTATTAGATCTACTACTACATCCATAGGGAGCCTGAGAATATTTTTTTTATAAGTCAAAGTCTTATTTGAAATATAATATTCTTACTGTTCTTTATTTTGGGGGTTCAAGTTGCTAGAATATTTTACTGCTTAAATGATTAAGAAGGACAAACATAATGAATCTTATTTTCCTGGGAAAAGGCATGCCAGTGGAACATTACTGCCAGGGGCCTGGGAGCTTCCAGGGCTGCACGGTGACTGGGTGGCTGCTGCTCATCTTTGGTGCTCCTCAGTGTCAGCTGGATGAGGTGTCTGACTCCAGGCCCAATCTTTCCAAGCATCTGCACGGGGTGGATGCTAGCACACACGAGTGCTCTTCTGGAGCACGCCAGCTCATTCCATTTGAGCAAGGATCTGGGTACAGGGTGTTCACTCCAAAGGGACAGATGGACCATGCCAGCTTTGGCTCTTTCCTCTCAGAGCAGCCCTCCAAAACCACCCAGCCAAGCTTGTGCTCCGTAATACTCCTATACGCCCATGCACCATTCCAGTCACAGCACATGTTTTTTGTGCTTTGCTATAAAATAATTTCTTTGCTTAGTTTTTAGATGTTTCAAAACTCATCACTTATTTAATGCCCACTTTTTTTGGAGAAAGCTTTTCAAAAGGGTTCAGTGTTGGCTTAACAGTGCCTGCTCCTGTGACAATCAAAAAGCTCCCATTAGCTTTAATTGGACCAAAGATAAATGCTGAAATCTGGCCATTAGTAAAGTTTACTAGAGAGAAAACTGTTTTCCTAAAAGAAAGCATGTATTTGCAATTTAATGTCAGTGCTGCACATTGCATGGACTACTGAATGATTTGATTAAAAGAAAATAGCCAAGATGAGTTCAGGTTCCTTACACTGATCTGTTTACCCTGGTTAAAAAGCAAGTTGATGACTTTTAATTATGTTTATGTACAGCTCATAATTGATTTTATTTTCTCTGGGAGCTTTAGGGTAAATTACAGATTTCTTTTATGAACATAATGAATGAGCCTGAGTTGCTTCCATAATCTGAATAAGAAAATTCAGAGGAAGAAATAGACTGAGAAAACTACTGAAGCAACTTACCAAACAAAACATGCAAGCCATTTAATGCTCTGAAAGCTTTCTTGCTATAGTTTGGAAGTCATTTTATGAAAATAACTCCTCCTGCCTTTCTCTTGAGTATTGCAAATGTCTTAAATGCGCAATGTGATGTTTTCTGTGGCAGCCCAAGTACCACTGTATCTGTGACGCTGGCTGGATGTCCCCTCCTGGCAGCCCTGCCTGCAGCGCTGATATCGATGAATGCAACCTCCCTAATCCTCCGTGTTCACAGGATCCACCTGTGCAGTGCCACAACACTCCAGGCTCCTACACCTGTGGTCCCTGCCCCACAGGTATCTCGTCTTTCCATGCTCTCAGGTGGGATGAGGTGGCAGAGGTACTGCTGCCCGTGTAGTGTACTCACAGACACAGGATGCAGATGAGAGTAACTCCATGAAATGCTTTGGTCTGTATTCTAGGGAATAAATGCTTTCAGGTTATGTCTTATCTAGGTAACAGAGGCAGTGGAGTCTAATGCATGATTTATCTCATCCTAAACTGAGCATCTAAATCGATCTGATGTCCGTCATGTTCTATCACCTTCACATAACAGGACTGCAATCCTTTCATATCTGCATGTTTCCTGCCCTAAGGCAATGTAAAAATCTGACTGTCCCCTCAAACCATATAAGCTATGATTACTCTTCCTGAGTCGGGCAGGTGGTGCCTATGGGAGGAGTTTTAACTGAAGCTGCAATAAAGCTTTGCTGCAACATGTACATACATGCACTAGACCAGAACTGCATCCTCTTTAGGTAGAAGTGTGTTTCATTCTGGAATATCCAGAATCTAGTTAAAATGAAGCATTCTTGCACACACATCTCCACCATGTTGCGTTTGAAACCTAATTTTCAGACCGGTATTAATTTTAATCAGTTACGAGAGAGAGAAGTCTACTCTTGTATTAAGGAAGTGCGATTCTGTTGTACTCTGTGAAAAGATTTGATCAAAGAAGAAACCAAAAAGGCCAGACATTTTCTTTCTAATATCTTTTCTGTGCTGCTTTTTAGGCTGGCAAGGAAATGGCTACGCTTGCCAAGACATTGATGAATGTGCAAGTAATAATGGAGGCTGCTCAACAGTACCAATGGTCCAGTGTATCAACACAGTTGGATCATTCCGCTGTGGGCTCTGTCCACCAGGTAAAATGGATATCTCGTTGATAATACTATGGAAGGGCTTAAAAGCTGAAGAGTCAACACATTTGAGCCTGTTTTGGGGTAGATTTAAGGAGCTGAAAATTGGTTTTATGGAAAGAAATATCACACACAATACTGCAATACAGAATGCAGGGTCCAAGTATATGCAAACTGCTTCAACTGTTAATGGACATTGTACAGAGTATGCCTCTAAAGATGATCCTCTGAAATGTGTTTGTCTTGTACTAGGTAGCTGTTTTCAGTGCTAGAGCCTTGATTTGGTGAAGTACTTCCTTGACAAGATCATTAATGGGAAACAAGGATTGCATAATTATGATAGTAGTTTCCTTGTCTGTATTAATTGAAGGAGTATCCTGTGTGCCATAAATCAGCTGTATTGTCTGCAGTAAAAAAAGCCTTGATAATTGTCACGCTCTGAATGCTATCTGAGGAGGCAGTGTTTGCACCACAGTACAGGTCAAGCAGTGGAAGTTGCAACTTAGGTCTTTTGTGGTTTATGATTTAAAATGCTTTCTGAAATATATGTTATCAATACTAAAAATACAGCAGCAAAATGTCTTTCTAATTGACTTTTTGATTGCTATTAAAATAGGCTGCAGGTAGTGAAGACTCCCAGATACTGAGTGCTGAAGGGATTTCACCATGCTGGAAACAGGGCCTCAGAAAAGTTTTGATGTCAGCTCTGGCCATGAAGAGTCATGCTGCAGGGCTTTGGTCCTCCTGAATGTCCTAAGAACTGGGTGTTGTGCTTGAGATCCGCTCTGGTGTGCAGGAAGAAAAAGCCTGGATGTGATTAGGGGTGACTGGGTGCAGATGTATAGGGAGAGCAGCACATGGTGGCTGAGAGACACGGGCTTCTATGGCGTCACTGACCTCACCTATATTTGGCAAACAATAATATAACTTTTTTCCGCAATCATGGAAGGATTTATTTATAGTCAGAATCCATCCCTCCAATAGGAGCCACAATAAATATGCCAAGGTTTTACTTCAGCAGCTATCTCAATTCTTTCTTTTTAACTGCAGAAGACTATGATTTTATACCATGAATTAGTGTCTTGCTCACCAGTTGATTGTTTTGCTGTCGATTCTCATAGTTTGTTACAGACTAACTGAGATTTACCTCTGAACAGGTTATGAGGGAGATGGACAAAGATGTACCCAAGTTGATATCTGCTCAATAAATAATGGAGGATGCCATCCTTTGGCTACTTGTACCTCAGCTCCAGGTATGATCCTTTCTTAAAGACTGTAAGGTAATATTAGTGTGAATCTCAAGGAGGATCTGGTTAGGATTATTCCCCTTTGTTGCAATATATCTAGATTGCAGCCCCTTTGCCACAGTCAGTTTTGCCTCACCCAAAGGATTTTACAGGCAGGTTAGCTAAAGCCAGAAGGCTTTTTCACAGACGTTGACAGAAGTAGATTTAGGCTCCACCAAAAAGAAGACTTTATCCTAAAACTGTGGAAATGTTCACCATTTTTCGTTGATGCAGTTTTCCAGTTACACAACTGCTTTTGCTATTCCCCTTTCCATAACTACCCTTTGACTATGCCCACCACTTCCCACGCAGGTGACCACAGCAAACCAACACCAGGGCTCTTTCCATGGTCAAACTGGGCACTGACCAGGGAAGGTGTCAAAAGACCAAATAAGTTAGAATTATATAAAGACTCTGCTTCAAAACGTCAAGGACATTTACAGGCATTGGTATTGTCATTGTGACATAGACTGAATTACCTTCTGTGTCTCCTAAGGGCCCATGGCATTTTGCTCCTGCACATCTGGGTACACTGGAAGTGGATACGGGCCGAACGGGTGCTCTCCTCTCAGTGATATCTGTCAGCTGCAAAACCCTTGTGCAAATGGGCAGTGCTTGGTAAGTGCTGGTCTCCTCACATTTGGTGACAGCATTGTGGAGTTATAACCTGTCAGGGAGTCTGGTGAGACTGAAGGCTGAGTGTGGACTTACTACTGGGAATGAGGCAAAGTCAGTGGGGATTACCAGACCAGCGGATATACCTGGGGAAAGCAAAGTGAGTTTCAGGGCACACAAGCCATTTCTTTGTGTATGAATTAGAAGTAGAGGTAGCAATCTTGGCACTGATGACCTGAGAACTTGTGTTTTGTAGCCGAGGCTAGCCAATGGAATGCTAGTGCTGATGGGGGAGAACTGATGAATGACTGTGCATGGTGGCATAGGAGAGTAATTCAACACCCTGGATCATGGAGGAATTAGCGGTGCTAACAGAACCAGTACCTCTGCCGACCTGCAGAGTATTAATATCCAGCAGAATTAGCAGTGTGTTCCTAGCCTGATCTTCTGAGAGCACTCCTGGAGTCTCAGGCTATTTATACAAACACGGAAAGGATGTTTCAAGGGAATTGGCTGCACTTCTGCTGGTAACCAAGTCCTTTGGACCTAAACTGATTGGTGCTATGAATTCATTCTCATGCACAGTGAACATTAATTTGTCCACATGGACCCTGTGAAGGCTTTTTTGGCTTCCTTAGTGAGGTGTACTGTTCTCTGCAAAGTCCTGCTGCAGATCTGGGGATTTTGTTGTGGGGGATATTTACAATGGTGATTTTGGAGAAATATTCCCAGATGCTACATTTTTTTGTTCCAGTAGAGTCTTTTCCCATTTATCCCCATTAGTCTGCAGATATCCTCCTTTTGATTGTCCCTGGAGGCAGAGGGAAAATGAGACTTAAGATTTGGATTTGGCAGTGTTAGGTTAACAGCTGGATTTGATGATCTTAAGGGTCTTTTCCAAGCTGAAAGTTTCTATGATTCTGTGGTGTATTACCTTTTGCTTTTTCCATTTTCTGTGTGAAATGTCACGGTCATCTCACACTCCCCTCCTTACCAGCATTCCTTGCTCTCTATTCTGTAGGTATCTACTGTGTCATCACTCAGATATTTAAAGGGCTTTTTGTGCCCAGATCCAATCTACTTTTTCTGATTATTTAGCTCATTTTAGTTAGTCTATTAAAAGATATGACATGTTCCCCAAAATATATCCTAACATACAACAGTAGGCAATCATGGCTACAAACTAGTACCTGAAGATAATAACACAGATACTTAAGTAATGGGACTACAGAAGCATCTAACAAAATAGAGAAACAGCAGAGCTATATTTGGCCAGCATAATGACAGAGGAAATATAATGTCAATTAAGTATCAGGCAATGCAGATCAGAAAACACCTTTTAAAACAACATTCAGAGCCCTAAATACATGTCAAAACCCTCTTCCATGATACTGAAAATCTCTCTTTGGGACACAGAGGACAGGAATAGATAATGCAAAAACAAATAGAGAATGCAATACACTGATTGTATGTCCTCAAAGATGGGATTTTAGCATGTACCTGGGAGCATGTTCTGCTTTACCTTTACAAATTGTGTCTCTAAAACAAGAGATACAAGGTAAGGGAATACATGAAATTAAAACAGTTACAGATATGGAAAGACTTGATTATATGGAGAAGTAATAAAGGTTGTGACAACGGAAATGGAAAAGACATACAGGATAATGGATAAAGCGGAAAAGGTGATGAAATTTTTCCCACTGACATTCCAGGATGAAAATGAAAGTTAACAGCCCACATAACTGCAGTGCAGACTTCTCAGAGAAAGGTCTTGAGAGAAATGGCTTATAAAACAGTTATCTTGCCTTGCTGTTTATAAGGTTTAGGTAATATGGTTGACTTGATTCTAGCATGATCATTCCAAAACCAAGCAAACAGTTTTCTGAATGGCTAAATTAATACAGATTTTGATTTTTAAGAAAGTAATCTGAAAGAGCCCTGCAAAGAAATAATAGAAAAAACTCAAAGAGATAGATAATCTAATTGGGCTTTATGTTTATTTTGGTATTCACCAGTGACCATCAATGCCAAAAATGTCAGTGCTTTTCTTTCTTTACTCCAATATCTCCTTGTAACATCAGTAACATCAGTAAACATCAGTCTTTCTGCTGACTCCATTGATTTCTTTAGGTGATTCATGCTCACGATTTATTTGGTTTGTTTATACCTGTAGGCAATGGTCTCTGGCTATTTCTGCCTGTGTAATGCGGGTTGGACAGGCCTTAACTGTACAGAGAATATTGATGAATGTATCAGCAACCCGTGCCAGAATGGGGGGAGCTGCACGGATGGGGTCAATGGCTACTCCTGCGAGTGCACCAGCGCCTGGACAGGACCACAGTGCCAGACTGCCCAGCAAGGTACAGCCCGAACCTCCTTCCCTCCTGGGAAATGGGACAGCAGGCTTCAGCGAGTAGATGCTTGGTGTGTGGGATTAATATGTGAATAAGAACTGAGTTATAATGGGAAAAACAGCCCTGTGTTTGGTGGATTAGAGGTCCCAACCCAAATTCCCTCCAAGTCAGAGTCTTCCATGAGCTTCGTTTATAGCTGTTTTGTTTAGGAGCAGGAATGCAACAATGAAGTTGATCTGCAGGCCCACTGGCCTTGGCTAGAGGCCAGACATCCTAAAATCAGATCTCTGTTCCCGAGAAAGTGGGCTGGTAAGCTGGTTGGGAAAGAGGATCCAGTATAAGGAGAACAAGAGAATATACTGATGTTTCTCTTTTGTGCATATTATTTCATCTGTTATGAAGCCGAGAGGTCCTGATGTTCTTAGTCAAGAGGAACAGCCAGAAAAGGTTTTCAAACAAATTTAATGAAAGAAATGTTATCCATGAAAATGGGGGACTCTCAGTTTTATACAGACTGCAAGGTACTCCCTTTAACAGTTCCTCTTAATATCACTTTTTCTGTTTGTTTGAGAACATTTTTTGCCATTGATTTTAATTAAACAAGGTCAGGATAGCATTCCAGTGGGTCCAGTGTCCCTGTGACAAGAGGAGTGGCTCATTTTTATTGTAGATTGCTAAGAAGAAAGCAGATTAAATTTTAATGTAATACAGAACGTAAAACTTCCACTTGTCCCCTGTGAAATCTGCTCTATTTTATAACTATTTTAGGCTTTTTTCTATTTTTCTGAAGTATCTAACTAGTAATGTTTTATTATTAAGTCCACATGGTAAAAATTTTTATTTTTAGCCATTCATAATGAAGGAATAGAAAGACAGTTCTTATGCAGTAAGGAATCATACTGTACCACCTGTTCTTTTAGTTTCTAATGAATGAAAAAATAACGTATTTTACTACATGATAATTTTGAATCTGGTTGAAGAAAGGTGAGATGTTTTAGATGGACATTTCAAATAAAATTATATTCTTTTTACCACTTCTTGAAACAAAAAAATTTGGTGAGAATTGACTATTTCTTTAGACTCGGTTCACCATTAAACTACAGCTGCTTGGGGAACACTCTAGCTATATGTGCATTATCTTTTGGCTGATTTACAGACATATTTTTCTGTAGCTGTTTGGGGTTCTCAGTTCCCATGAATTGAATGTTTCAGTGAGAGAAGAGACCATGGTACATCATGAGAGAGATTATCAGGCCCAGAAATCTGACCAAAAAGAATAAATGGGACAATAAAATCTCTTGAGGATAACTTCTATGATGTACCACTACTGAGAAGAGCAATTTTACATCACGTTAGCTTCAAAATGCAAAATGTTATTTGATTGTAGGGGAAAATTTAGACACTCAATCTGGAGGTATCCTTCTGGAAGCAAAGCAATGTGTGGACATTATCATGAGACAGAATCATTATCTTTTGGCAGTATCCACACGTTCCAACTGATATTCTTTGTTCTTTTTCTAGAAACTATTTTTCTTTCAGGGAATTTGCTTTTTTTTTTTTTGAGATCTCATTCCACTTGAGAGGAATTTCTAAAGAGCCTTTTATAGAAGTATTTTTCAACAGTGATTTAAATGTTTAAGAAGAAAAAGCTATGCAAAAAAAAGTCAGGTTTTACTCTGTGTAGTAATAGCACAAAATTAATCTGTTTACTTTTCTCTCTCTTTCTGCAGTTTGTGGAGGATACCTCTCAGGCTCGAGGGGGACTTTCAGTTACCCGAACAACCCAAACAGCCAGTGGTACAGCAGTGGGGTCAGCTGCGCTTGGGTTGTTCAAACTAATCCCAACAAGGTAAAATAGAGTTCAGGTTAAAAAAACCCTCAGTCTGCAGGACCCCTCAGCTTATCAGAGCAAACATGACTCTCTTCATGCTACATGTGTTCCAATGTCATGAACCAATCCCCTCAGAATAATTAGTTTTTCAAAAGAATAAGTTTCAGATCCTTACAAGCCCTCAGGCTCCTTAGCCTAAGGATTTGCTTGGGTTAGATTTTCCAGGCTTTTCCTAAGCAGCTGAGGGTTAGATCTTATTAACTTACCTCCAGCTACAGAAGGGAACAGTTCTACATTGCTTTAGAATGTGATCTGTGAATAGCTGCGTGAGAAAAGCTCTGCTCTGATGGGCTCCACAGGTGGTTCCTGAGCTAAGTGAGTTGGTCAGAGCCTGGTGCTAACAACACCAAGACTGTGGGTCTGACCCCCATATGGGCCATTCACTTAACAACTGGACGCGGTGATCCTTATGGCTCCCTTGCAGATCAGACTATTCTGTGATTCTGTGACTCCAAAGTAATTTCATATTTCTGATCTCTGAGTGCAGGAATGTAGAATGCTTAGTTCGTAGTCAATGGCTTTGTGTAATAACAGCATTTGATTTTTTTTTCCAAGGATTAATTTTTAAATGTTACACACAAATGTATATTCTGATTCTGATCTGCGGCTAACAATTCCACTTGTGTTATAAATAACTACAAAATATGCTACTTCATACTTTAGCATGAAATTTCTTACTTGGAATCTAAATATTAGATGTATTTTTGACATTTTGTGGAATGAATTAAGTCGTTTAATAAACCAGTGCTTAACAGTTGTTTATACAGCATTACATATATGTATCTATGTGACATATCCAGATCTTAAGCCTGGAAGCCACTACCGTCTTCAGCAGAGCATATTAAAGCACATCAGTGAAGAATTTGAACAAACTTTGAGCTGCACATGTCACCAAGTATCCCGAATGGGCTTTAGAGACACTGATTTTATACATGCAAAACAAGACCATTGAATCTTTTAACTTCCATTACAATACTTTCAACCATAGCAGGGATAAAAAATGCTAATTATCTGATGAAAAAACTGCCATGGGAAACCTGGAATAAGATATTTTATGCTGTATTCCAAGCTTTTCACGTGGCTTGAAATTTACACATATATGTATTTTGCACATATAACACACACAGGCAAATAGTCTCAATTATTAGTTTATAGAAATAATGCTCCTTCCAGAAAACTTCACTGACTAAATTCTTATCTGTCTGTCTACTCTCTTTCCTCTTGACCCTTAAGATTCTTTAATATTCTCTTCTCTCCTAGAACATTTCAGGAAATGACATAATGGCTCTAAACCTCATAGATTCTCACAGTTGCATGAATACTTTTGTCTGCTCTATAAAGTTTCTGCATAGACAGTGTCTCAGCAGCTGGAAAAAAGAGATTTCTTGGTTTTTTGCTTCTATTAGATTCTGCATGTTACTTTCCTGTTCTTCCAACTGGAGACAAGTAATGAATGTAACTCTGAATTCCTTCAAATCCATGATGGGCCTTCAGCATCGATGCACATGCTGGGAAAATACTGTGGCTTCCCAGGTCCTGCAGAGCTTTTCAGTTCCCACAACTCTCTGTATTTTTGGTTATACTCAAACCACACCATTACTGGAGGTTTTACTATTCATTGGGAATCCCAGGATCCTGGTAAGTTGATGAAATACCAAGCATCTTCATGGTTTTGGAGTAAAATCGATTATGTATTTCCTTTGATTAGGAAAAATTAGGAACAGAATGACAGTATTTTACAAGGGAGTGAGACTGAAATGCAGACATATATATCACCTGAAGGTATTTTCCTAGGCCTCTGCATGAATAGCTTTCTGCTGTTTCTTAAGGCTGCTTTACCCCTTCTGTGAGGAATCCCCCAAAGAGAATGTGTTCTTGGGGATGCCATTCATCTGGTCAGTTCTCTTCTCACAGAAGTATCTAGTACTTCAAGCAAGCAAGTTAATGGCTTGTTTTGCCACTGACAATTTGCAACAGCCTAAATGTTCCGAACAGGATAGACTGTAGGGAATTGGATTGAAAAGAATGTGTGAGCTTTTTGGTATGGTTTGTCATACATTTGGGCCTGAATTCTTGGTAATGCTACTTGGGTAATTGTTCCAGATGGCCTGGCAATGCATTTCTGGAGATAAACTTCAAATCATCTCACGTAACATCAAGGTCACTTCGGTGTTCCGTGTATTATCTAGAAACAAAATAGTGCATTGGGTTGTGTCTTGAATGAACCATAGAGTAAAAAAGTGCAGTTTCCTTATTTCTAGAAATATTTCTTGAAATGCTTTTGATATGATTTTTGGGGTTTTTTCTTTCAATTGTCATTATTAGATCAATAATTACTAATTGACAAATATGAGTACTGAAAAGTGAAAGCAGGTATTTTTGGGGAAACCATAGCACTAACCAAAAAAAAGCAAAGAGAGCAGTATGAGGTGATTAAACTAGCTATTCCTGATGTATAACACATGATTTACCCCTCCCATTCCCAGCTGTTGCACTGATGTCATTTTATTACAGGTATATAAAACAGCCTTACCTGTAATTAAATTTTCCTTTTTAATATGANGCTCTTCCGATCTGAAAGCAGGTATTTTTGGGGAAACCATAGCACTAACCAAAAAAAAAGCAAAGAGAGCAGTATAAGGTGATTAAACTAGTTATTCCTGATGTATAACACATGATTTACCCCTCCCATTCCCAGCTGTTGCACTGATGTCATTTTATTACAAGTATATAAAACAGCCTTACCTGTAATTAAATTTTCCTTTTTAATATGAATAGTCTTGTGAAAGGATAAAAAATGGAGACTATTTATAAAGTACATAAATTCAGATTAATTTTGTAAATCCAATCCAAACACAGTGCTTCTGATTACTCTTCTTAAGACATATTCATCATAACTGGGAAAGAATCTTCCTTTTATGTGCAAATCAGGAAATATTTGGAGTTCTGCTTTTAAAATTGAGTTGCCTAATTAACTGCAAAATTTAAAGAAAGAAGAAGCTTGCTGGTTTCTTTGGCTTGGTCTTTGTTTTTTAATTTATTCTGACCCTAAAGTGGTAGCCAGTTTTGACACTACAAGACAATTCATCTTCTGACCCAACGTGGTGATAAAGACTCTGTTTTTCCTTGTCTCTTTCTGTTAGAATGTGGTGGTGAGCTGACAGGTACTTACGGCTCAGTAAGCTCTCCAGGGTATCCGGGTAACTATCCTGTAAACAGAGATTGTTTCTGGACCATTTCAACCAATCCTGGCCTCCTCATCACATTTGCTTTTGGCACAGTGAGCCTAGAACACCATGAAAACTGCAGTTATGACTATTTAGAGGTAAAGTGAGATTGTGAATTATGACAACATTTTGTGGATATGTTATTGCAAAACAAGATATTTCAAAACTTTTTTATGTACAGAAGGGCACTGTTAGACAATATAATCCTGGGTTGAAATGCTCCTTTTTATTTATATATTCCAGCCATTCATGCACAATCAGAGACAATAGGATAGAAAGGGGATGAGAGCCTGCTTCACTGAAGTTGGTGGAAGTCCTGTGACAAAAAGGATGGGATTCAGGCCAAATGCTTGATGGGAAGCTTTCACTTTCTTACAAAGTTCAGTCTCCATACTCCTTGTCAAATGTCAACCCACAGAGAATTCATGAGCCTACCGGAAACTATTCAGGAAAGGGCTCTAAGACTAATAGATTCATATCATAGCTCACACAGCAGTCCATGACTTGATGTATGAACTTAGGGCTCTTTGTCAAGTGTGACGTAATGTTTACAGAATTCACCAATACCTTTTCATGGAAATGAGAAGCCAGTTTGGAATAGCATGTTGTGTGCAATGCAGAGCATGATTTCAAGAAAACAGTTCAACAGTAGATCTCCTGGTACTTTCTTTCGCTTTCACAAAACCGTTGATGACTCCTGGCAGCAGCATCACAGCTCTGCTCGTGGGTTTGTTTCTTGGTTCCTGTGTATTTGGAGGAAACTTCCTATGAGCTTTCCCTCCACCCACCAACCACCATACCCCTGGGGCCTCCAAGATAACTTAAGAAGTGTTGGTACGGTTCACAACTGGCACGCATTTGATAATCCTAAATATTGATCTATCATCCTGTCTAGATTCGAGATGGTCTTCTTCCACAAGACCCTGTCCTTGGTAAATACTGTAGCACTGGATCTCCACCCCCACTCCAAACCACTGGTCCATATGCATGGATTCACTTTCACTCTGATGACTTAGTTACTGATAAAGGCTTCCATATTCTCTATACAACATCTCCTGGTAAGTAAAATACTCAGGATTAAAGGTTGTTCTGTGACATTCTCAAGACAGAGCCAATAACACATGAATGGATGTAATTAACACTTGCTCTTTAATAATAGAGTAATTCTTTTTGATTTACAGACATTGTACAGAGGCAGCCTCAAAAGGAGTTACTGAACCTATGAATATCTCAATTTTTTTTTCTCTTAATATAGCAGATCCAAGCTGTGGAGGAAATTTCACTGAGAGTGAAGGGGTTATCACATCTCCTTTCTGGCCTAACCCTTATATCAACAGCCAACAGTGCATCTACATTATCCAACAGCCAGAGGATGAAAAAGTGTTCCTCAACTTCACCCATATGGAGCTGGAGAGTCATAGTGGTTGTTCAGCAAATTATATAGAGGTGACTCCCTTAATCAGTTGATATGAAAGTTTGATTGCATGTGTGCACAAGAGCATGTATAACTTCTGTCCCAAGGGCCACTGCAGAAATATGTGTTAATCAAATGACTAACTATATGAATTTATTAGGGTCCAAAAGTCACAGGGGCTGAAAGAGCAGGATGGTGCATTTGGAGTGAAGCAAAGATAAGAGAATGAGAAAATCTGTCCAGTTTAACACTAATTCTTAATAGTCTGTACATGATTAAGGGGGAGTTTGGACATTCGGTAAATGAATGTCAACTGCAAGAAAAATAAATTAATGCCATAGCCACTATGCAGCATTTTCTGGAGTTATAGTGTTATATGGAAGATCTTGTTCTGACACTAAAAGGAAACACACCATATAAATATTTATATACACATTCCCGGGGAAGTGGTTGAATTACCATTCCTGGAGGTATTTAAATGATGTGTAGAAGTGGCACTTATGGACCTGATTTAGTGGTGGACTTGGCCAAGCTCGGTTTACAGTTGGACTGTAAGATTTAGAGGTCCTTTCCAACCTTAATGATTCTATGATTCCATATACATATGTAAAGCTGGGAGTTTATTGTTGCCGTAACTGAAATCTTACAGTCTAATTCAAGAATTGTTATTAGTCTAATTGGAAAAGAAAACAAAACAGTACAGTTAAAATGTTTCTATATGGAAAATGTAATATTAATGCAGTACTAATGTCAGTACTAACTGAGATCCACTGGAGGTGACTTGTATATTTGGTTTTACTCCTGCCTCTTTATTCATTGGTCTGCAACTTCGTGTTACACACAAATTTACAGCTGTAGGGTGCCTTTTAAGTACATGAGACACCATGTTTTCATTTTCTTTGTTATGTTGGAGCCCAGTTTTGCCCAGCTGCCGGTCTGCACTCCTGCAGCTGGCTGCGAGCGAGGTCCGGAGCGGTGCTGTGCAGGCCAGGGGCAGGGCCTGTGCCACCGCCCTGGCCAGGGAGCAAGGCAGCCCTGGGCCACGGGCACCTGCCTGGGGATGGGCACAGACTGAGGCAGGCCAGGGTGGGGGGCACACAGGGGAACCTGGCTCAGCAGAACCCATGGCCAGGCGGGGCAGGACTGTGGGGAGATGGAGCCTGACCGGGCTGCAGGTTTGCCGGGGCAGGGACTGACAGGCCCCTCCGTGGTCCCGGACAGTAGCAGGGTGCGGGGCCCGGGGGCGGCAAGGCTGGCCCCAGTGAGTCGTGGTGGTGCCCTAAGAGCCTGACAAGCTCTCTATGTTGGTGGCCCATGCCGCTTCTCCTGTCACCCTGTGCCTGTTCTCCTCTGTGTCCTGCCCGACTCGCCGTGTCTCAAGGCCTCTGCTGGTGTACCCAGCCTGTATTTCTCTGTACTGTCATAAACACTTCATCCCACACGGGATGGCTGCTGGGTACCGCAGTCTGT
The DNA here is from genome assembly GCA_013400655.1 of Mystacornis crossleyi. Classification (NCBI taxonomy): domain Eukaryota; kingdom Metazoa; phylum Chordata; class Aves; order Passeriformes; family Timaliidae; genus Mystacornis; species Mystacornis crossleyi. Next base: position 32,016 of record VYZQ01051263.1, read on the forward strand.
GTAAAACTGCCTGTGCTGTGCAGAGCTAAGTGGAAGGACAACAAACTGGGCACAGCCAGTGGTTTGATTTGCGAAGGTGCCACCACAGCTGAAGCAGGCGGGAGCCATCCCTGCAGCACCAGAGCAGGGTCCAGCACTGCCAGCCATGCAGCTCAGCAGCAGAACAGATTTGGTTTTGTATTTAATCTCTTCCTGACCAGTGAGAAACAGGCCCCTGTGAGCTCCATGCTGTTGGTCTATTTTTAAAAGATGTTATTGTGCTGACATCGTTCCGTTCTCTCCTCCTGTAATTCAAAGACCTGGGTTGGAATGAAGTGTAATTAGTTTCTGAAATGAGAGGGGAAGTGTGTTTAATGAAAACAGACAGCTTTTGTTTGTTTGGCCTGCTACTCCTCTTGCCTAATTGCTGGCAAAACAGCAGCTAAATTCACAGCAGCCAGAGAAACAAAACCATTTCTGTTGAATGCCATCGGTTTGTATTAGTTCAGCAAGGCATTTACCTCACTGTTTGCTGATCAGTCACGAGCCCTTCAGTTTCCCTGTGCTTCTGCCCTCCTCTTCTTCCTGCCCTCTTACTCTGTGGCTCAGCCCAGAGCAGAGAAATGGGACCGACATTTTCTGGCTGGGACAGTCAGTAAAACCAATGTACTGTGCTCTGTTATCAAAGCCTGGTTTTTCTCATGTGCTTTTCTAAAATACTGTCCTACTGGGTTTTATATTGAAGTACATCTAGGGAGATAGCATCTGGGTGTTTAAGTCACTTTAAAAGTCACTCTCCAACAACTCTTTTGTCACTTTGGAAAGGTGCATGGTATTCCATTCCCTGGCTATACCAGGAAATCTGTAGGCTTTCCACAGGACTAGACACAGCTCACGGCACTTGCTCAAGTAGAGATGTTTAGTTGCTTACAAAGGAAAGCATCTGCAACAAGAAAATAGAGACAATAAAACTTATTTGAGAAAGGCTGTGACATGGTGATGCAGAGGTAAGATGTAAGCCATGGCAGCTCCTTTTCCATGCTTCTAACTGGCAATAGGAGATGTTACTCACATGGTTTAGAGAACCTGTTATTTTTATCACTACTCACTGGACTTTATAAACCAAAAGTGTAAGAAGAGTCAGCTCAAGAAAAATATGTAAACTCCTGTGAATTACAGTTCTGGAAGCTTTCACTGCTTTCAAAAGATTTACTAAATATTTTGGCAGAAATTCTGATGTCAGCTGCTCTGCTGTAAATCCAGAATAATTCTGTCACCTTAAACTCAAATTCCAGGGAAACCAGAAATATCTGTTAGTCAGAAGGCCATCTCACCAGCTTGAAACTCCAAAGCTGGGCAAGAAGGCCAGCCACTGCCTGCTCACCAGGGCAGCCATGAGGGTTCCTTACCTTCTCTCCCAGCCCATGGATGAATGCAGCTGAGGAAGAAAGAATTGGTGATGAGAGGGAATCTGAAAGCTGGATGTGCCTGCTTTGCCAATGAATTCACTTGGAATGATTTTTTGGGTTTGACAGCATATAGATGCATTTAAAAGCAGTTCCATCTACATGAACTACCACCACTTTTACAGCAGAAAAGAGGTGCTTTGTTTTCAGGGGAATCTTTGAGACAAAAATTGCATTTTTTGCTTGGGCAAAGAACAGAGGACCTGTATTTTGCACCTCAGGTTGTTGTTGCCCATGTGGAATGAGATGGGCACCTCAGAGATATACCAGGGCTCTGCCTGGATTCCTGGATGTAGCAATTCTTACTCATGGACTATGGACTCAGGGTCTGAAGTTTTGAGATACAAATACCTTTTTCCCATCTGCTCCCCTTGATAATCAGGATTTATAATCAACTTTAGGGAAAAAATACAAGATACATTTCTCCTTTGGTTAGCAAATTGATTGAGGTCAGTAGAAAGGCAGCGCAGAAGGTGGAAGTTGGATTCCCTGCTATAGCTTCATTGCCATTATTATGCATTGAACCCTTCAGATAAAGGAGTGAAAAGCTGTCAGTGTGCCTCTTTACTGCTAGGGTTGCATCTCCCGTTAGTGAGCTGTCTGCCTGCAGTGATGTATGGGTGTGATGGGACAGATGCTTGTTCTGGAGAAGTGCCATTGAAAAATAACTGGACACTTCATGGCCAGTGCAAGAAAATCAAAAATACCCTCAGCAGATTTTAGTGCTGGCCAAAATTTCACAGCTATCACTGGTGAGCACCCCACCTGTCTCTTTCATACTAAAGATGACTTTTGGAAATATAGGCCCAAATAGTGTTAAAACTGTGGTTCATAGAGAAGATCTGTTTCATCCTAATGTCCTGTGACAGCAACATGTGTTTGTGTCTTCTGTGCTGATCATCTTATTGTTCCTTTGAGCTCTCATAAGTCCTGTGCTTGGGCCAATTCCTGTGATGCCTCTCTTATAAATATGTAAAAGAATTACTCCTTTTGTTATGTAGCAGCTCTTGTGAGATTATAATTTTATCTGGATATCAGATCCCAATGCTTTTATGATCTAACACTTTTCTTTCTTCTCTTTGATGACTAGGTTCGAGATGGTGACAATGAGATGTCTCCTCTTATTAGAAAAATCTGTCATAATACACTCATATCTCCAATCACTTCTACCAGCAATGGTCTCTGGATCAAATTCAAGTCTGATGCTTCTGTGGAAAAAACTAGCTTCCGGGCTATTTATCAAGTTGGTAAGAGATACCGGTCACTTGCACAGTGGATTTGCCTGTAATTTGGACACTTCCAGTCATTTCTGTGCTATATTAGTCATATAATAGGTTAAACACAAACTTCAAAAGAAAGGAAAGAACAAAATAGAGTCAATTTATTTATTTTAGAAGATGTCTTCAGTATGTCTGCTGTAGGCACTCCTGGAATGCTTGGAAATATGCCCTTCATTGCTTCTGACCATGAGATTAGCTCAGATGCTTAGAGCATGGTGCTAATAACAGCAAGGTTGTGGGTTTGTTCCTCATTCATTTAAGAGTTGGACTTGATGATCCTTGTGGGTCCCTTCCAACTCAGAATATTCTATGGTTCTACTAATGATATATCACTTGCTGCTGACTTACCAAAGATGTTATAGCTTCAATTCTGCCTAAATCCTTTTGCTTTCATTTTGCCTGCCTTTTAGTTCTTAACCACTGACAAGCCTATCTGTGTCTGTGAAACAAGTGAGTCAAATCCATCAGTTTTCATGGGCACAGCTGGGTCTTCTGTACAAGCTTGTTTATGCTATACCTATAGTAATTTGCACTTTTAAATATGTTCTTAATACTACTTGAGTGATCTGAAGTAGCTGCTGCAACAAGATAGGGGTTTAGGGTTGGGTTTTTTCTAATTTCATAGTGTTATTTGATACTCATCATCCATCATTATTATGATATATTCCTTGAAATCATTCATCAAAAGTACTGATTCTTGGTGTCTCTTGGCAGCCTGTGGAGGTTCCTTGTCTGGAGCAGGCACAATCCATTCACCTTATTACCCCAGGATGTCCCCCCACCCAAAGACCTGTGAATGGATCATCTCCCAGCCAGCTACCAAAGTGGTGGTTCTTAACTTTACCGACTTTGACATTCGAAACACAACCACTTGTGATTCGGACTACATCGAGGTAAAGGATAACAGACATACACTATGAACAGGAGATATGTATCTGCAAGTTCCTTCTAATACTCATCTTCCCCAAAGCAGAAGCTCTTGACAGGCAAGCACTCCTTCCAGCAGTCACAAAAGCTTTTCCGGGTTCATAATGGGATCCCAAAGCTTTTCTTCGTTCTCGAAAGATGGTATGAGTGTTTTGATAATCAGAGACAAGTATCAGGTGTCTTCAAACAGGTAGGCCTGGTTTGGGAGGTTTATGTGCCACTTACTGCTGAGAGTGTAAGACCTCATCTTTTCTCCATCTGACATGCTTTGTGTGGGACAGTGCTTCTCTGATAGGCATAAGGTTGTGTTTTATGTGCCTGTAGTAGAAACCACACTGAAGAAAGGGTAGGGTTGACTTACTAAGGATCTCTTTCACATAGTTCTTATGAATTACTTCATGCTTAATACTTGAATGTAATAAAAATTTCTATAGGCTATTTTGAATACGCTGTTCTTCAGGTCAGAGATGGCAACAACGGAGACTCTCCCATTTTGGAGAAATACTGTGGTACAGCTGTACCTTCTAGAGTGCAATCCACACGGAACAATCTCTATATCAAATTCAGAGCTTCCTCACTTACCAGCCTTGGCTTCAGAGCTCAGTACTGGCCATTAGATACAGGTAAGGATTGTTTTGATGTTTTCTGTGTAGAGTTCTGGAACTTTCCAAATTTTCCCGCAAACTGGAAACAACTGGCAATCAAGTTTTATGATGGTGTAAAGGGAGATAAACTCTGAATCAGTTACCATGTAGCATGAATCAAGGAAGAAAGACTATGAAATTTCAGTAAGAAAAGTAACCAATTTTATAAGTGTCTAACTCTTTTTTTATAAATATATCATTTAACCTGATGTTTTAAATCTCTGCAGTATGTGGAGAGACTCTCACCGGACCATCAGGAACCATTACAAGTCCTGGTTATCCACATGTCTACCCACATGGGATTAACTGTACCTGGCTTATCAACGTTCAACCCGGCCACCTTATCCGCCTGACATTCACTTCATTTAACTTGGCGTTTGATTATAGCTGCAGAAAAGATTATCTTGAAATATATGACAACAGCACTGTGCAAAAATTGGGAAGGTAAATATGTCCATTAGCCTACAGACCTGAATTACTGTGGTGTGAGAACTGTTCTGTAGGTCTTGACATTCAATTTGCTTCCTTAAACTTTGTGTATAGATTATTTTCACTTCATCACAGAAACAATAGCAGCAATTTCTCTTCTATGATAGCAAAGGCAGCTTGCTTTCCTTGAACATGGAACGAGAAGTACATTTAATAAATAATATACTGGGAGAAACTAGGTTGTGTCCAAAGGTTAGCTCTTCTAAGGGCAGGTTTCAATAGTTGGCTTTGTCCCTCTTCTTGAACATTTTGATTTATGGAAAATAAATTGAAATTCATTGATATATCTCTGCCCAGAAAAGACATGATTCTAAAGACTTTCTGAAGTGAAAGAAAGATTACTTAAAAGGCTGTACATTTGCATTTCCGCAAAAACTGGACTCCAACCTGAATTTTATGGGATTTAGTTTTCACTTTCTCCTGAGACATGATTTTATCTCAGGGAAAAATATTTTCTTTTATTCCACTTCTCCAACTGCTGTATACACAGGGTTTTCTTGCTGCCCTAGAATTCAAGAACATTTGAATTACTTGGGAACAGTATCCAGCTGCAGCTATAGACTGTAAAATAGTTGGCTGACACGGCAGTATTTTGGAAAATAAGGAGCAAATGACTCTCATAATGGAGAGCATTTTGCAGTCTTAGTGTTTGGCCAGCCACTCTGACTCCTACAAAAGAACAGAGTATGCTGTAGGTACAGCATAGCATAAATTCAATAGGAATTTGACAACTTGATGAAAGTCAGAGTTTCTTCTCTGATTTTGCCACACTTTGGATTTGTACCCTTGTCATGTAGTGTGCTATTTAGTCCCAGGATACAGGGTATATGCCTGGGATCTGTATCATCCAAAGGAGAGAATTGTGTATGTGCAGCTATTCAAACTTCCCAGGAAAGCTGAATTCTCTTCCAGTGATACAGATGCTTTATAAAGTACTTCCATTCAATTTGGGGGTATCTTTTTCTGCAGGTACTGTGGAAGATCAATTCCACCATCTCTCACTAGTGGTGGCAATATGATGATGTTGTCCTTCATGACAGATCACAACATTGCATCTGAGGGCTTCTCAGCTAATTATATCTCCCTGAATGCATCCAAAGGTAATGTGTCGGTCTCTTCATTATGCAGATTGAATGTTTTCAGCTGTCACTGTAAATAACCACTACAAGAAACAAAAACATTATTTTCTGCATTGCCAGAAGACTTCCTGGTGCCTCTTCTACTCCTTCTTATTCATTCTGCTTTATTCAAAAGCTTTTTACTCCCTAGGAAAGCGGAAAGCAATTTCTGTAAGCAGCATTGTTGCTTTCTTTAAGAAGTCAGTAAGAGCTGACATGGCAGAACTGCATGAATTATTTAGGACAAGTATTTTCTGAATTTTCTTTGTCCATTCTGAGCTGAGTATGTGTGATCTAGCAAACTTAGTGATCATGGACAACTCACTTGAATGGGAGACTCTTAGGTACCATAAAAAGTTAATTTAGTCCCTGTAAGGTTCGATATTGATGGTGAGTAGAGAAAGGTCAATTAGGATGAAATTTGATAAAGCAGCAAAATAACCTGAATGCACGAGCGATTTCTTCATTACAACAGAGTGGAACATTTCTGCCTCCACCAGAGTTCAAGGCTCCTGTTATGCATTCAATCCCTTCTTTAAGTATTTTCTAAAGGGCCAAGGCTTGCATCAGTGAGGTAAAGGAAGAATGATGGCTCATTCTCTCCGTTCTCTTCCCTTTCAGACATTAGGAGTATTTTTTTTTCACAGAAAGGGTGGTTAAGCATTGGAATGGACTGCCCAGGCAGGTGGTAGAGTCACCATCCCTGGATGTGTTCAAGAAACGACTGGACGTGGCACTTGGTGCTAGATCA
>VYZQ01051263.1:61327-81372 GCA_013400655.1 Mystacornis crossleyi
TTAAAATGGACCAAGTGTACAGTTCACTTTCTAAGCCGACTGCAGATATTTGGGACTTTTCTGTTTGAAATACATGTGGAGTCTGACGCTGATGCAAGTTGGGAAAAAAGGATCATTAAAAGAAATCTCATAGCTATTCAGCTAAAATGAATTACTTTCCTGCCACATGCTAGTTTTGAGATTTCTTTATTGCAGCGAGGTCCAAGAAGGGAAAGATCTGATGCTTTTGCTGAGTATAATAGAGACATAAACCTGTTCACTGTAATCTAAGTAGGTGATGCATGGACCATACGCCAGAGTCCTTCACTGTTTTCTTGAAGGAAATGGGAAGCTGCTGCTCAGACACTTTCCATGTAGCTGTGCTCATAAACCAGAGTAGCCACCGATGCTGATCAAGTGCTCTTTTCCCTGGGAGCTTTAAGTGTCCCTTCTTCCATCTCCCAAGTGCTCTTTTCCCTGGGAGTTTTATGTGTCCCTTCTCCCATCTCCTTTTAGGTTTGTGGCAACAGCTCTCCCACCTCAGGCCCTTCCAGCAGACAGCAACACTCTCTTTGTCTCCTTAGCTCTGTGGCAGCTTAGCATGCTGCTCTGTGACAGCTAGCAGATGGCAGACTTGATGACAATATTTCCTCCTACTTGCTGGGAGAATGGTGACAGGAAGGACAAGAGTTAGCTGTTAGGTTGGATTAGGTGATAATCACAGTTGTAGTGGCAGAAGGAGTAAGGAAAACTGGTATATGATGCAAAAGGTCAAGACTAAATGTTATAGAGGTGTTATGGCAGAGACATGACCTGCCTTAGCAAACTACAATCAAGAATTGGCAGTTGCAAAAAAACCCAAAAGTAGTAGAGCCACTTTTAAAAGTTAGTGTGAGAAACAGATTCATGGACATGTGGACATATTTTTATAGTCTCAAACTAAAGCCCTAATTTTTTTGAAATCTTTCTTGATTATGAAGGAGAAAATCATGGTGCTTGTTGGGGTGGGGACAGCTAGGCTGAGCAAGCTGTTTTGCTGAGTACTGCTGGACCTTGCCTGGTGGACACAATCGTTTTGGTTCCAGTCTCCATACTGGAAAAGGGCCTGTTCTTCAACTTTATGTTTAATTATGACTGACATTCTGACCCAAACCCACATAAGAAGAGCATTTTGCCTCATGACTGATTCAGTCAGACATACACAGTTAACTTGCTATTTGCTCCCTGGCTTAGTCCACCTATGAGTCAGAAGTTATATATCTAATGTCAAAGCCAAAAATTTCTACACACGGGTATTCCTAGTGATTTTCAGTTACAAAAGATATTATCATGCCATAGACCAAATAACCGTTTCACATTAAGGACAGGAAGAATATAGTCAGATGTCCAATGAGTACGAGTGCATGGCTGTCCCAGACTGAAATTCAGTCACAGCTGTACAATGAGAAGTCTTCTATGTACTGTGTTACCTATTTCTTTTTCTCCTTTGATCATGGGATGCTTCTTGTTAGCCAGGCCACCGTTCCACCAGCTGGCTGGTGTTACTCATGGTGAGCAGCACTCTCTCTCTGCAGGGAGCACTGAGTGGCTCCAGCTCGGTCTGGTCTGGGCAGGGCCTGCATCTCCACCACTTAAGCGTATACAACTATTTATACCTCTGTCAAGTAGGAAGGAAAAAACTCTGTTCTTCTGAATTTGTGGCGATTCTCTGCCTCTGTGTGTAGGTGCCAGAAACCGAGAAGGGGCAATGTGGGAGGGAGGCAAAACTGCAGTTTTTTATAATGTCAGTCTCTAGCACAAATCTCATACGAGCACTTTCCCATAAAATGAGCACTGTGCAGTGTTTCATGTCCTGTCAGAGGATGTTGGCTCATTGCTAGTAATGCTCATAGGATGTGTGACATTTTGGAAGTTTTTGCAGTGAAGTTGCAAGAATATGAGATGAATTGCTTCTGATAAACACATGTACAGAAGTGACAGTAATAAGATACAAGGCATATCAAATAGCAGACTGTTTACTGGTGATGCTACACTAACTGTAATTAGATTGGGTGGTCTTTAAGTTATACTGCTTGCTGTGCCTTGGCTTAATAACCTGACATTAGTCTTTCTAGAGGAGTCATGGGGCTGTAACTAGTGAGATATTGCAGGCAATGTTATAGAAATGTTCTTTCCTCTACATTCATCAGATTATTAGCTGAACCAGCATATATTTAACTCCCCATCCTTAATGATGAATTAACTTCTTATTTGGTATGGCAGAACATAATCTCTGGGGAGGCACAGTAAGGAGAATGTCAAGTTTTTGCCCTGAAGATCTGAGTCCTGCAGTGGAACTGAAATATACTCCTTCCTTATGTAAGAAAAATATTATTTGAAAACCACCAATCATTCTGTCTTTCAGTGACAATCTCCCTCTTTGTTCTTCTGCTCAAAAAGTACCACCATCCCTTGACGTCCAGTCTATTTAGCATCTGCTTTTATTAAGTACAGGGATGTCATGGTTTAGGAATGGTATTCTCCAGTTTAGTACTCCCACTAAAGCCATGCGGTGCTCCCCTTTCCCCCCCGCCAGCTGGAGGCACAAAAGGCAAAGATCAGGGGTTGAGATAAGAAAATTAACAATAAGAACAACAATATTAATGACAGAGGGTATAAGAGAAGAAATTATTCATACAGGAAAAAAAACATCTCAAACTATAATAAACAATACCAGACAGCTCCCCTCTGCCAGGTTTTCTAGGTCAGAAGGAGCCCCTTCTTGCTGGCTCTGTCCCCTGCCCAGGCAATGAAGTGAGGAGGTACAGAATAACCCATGTGTCCTGGCCGTGCCCCCTCCCACCTACTGCAAAAAATTAACCCTATCCTGGCCAGAACCAGGACAAGGGAAGAACTTGCCCAGCCTTTTGCAAGATGCTAGTAGCCTGATAAGCAGATAGCAAAATTGTGTCAGGCAGAAAGACAAGTTTCAGAGAATAAGTTTCAGAACTCTGTCTGAGTTTCACCCCTTTGGTCTGTGCATCTACTGCCAATGATGGAATTATCATTGGGTTAATGCAAAAGAACATCTTGTGAGACCAAACAACTATCTGATAACAACAAATATCTTTTTTCTGCTGCAGGCCAGGACAGAGTTCCACTTTGGACTAGAGCACTGCCTTGCTTGCTTACTGTCAGTGTATTTAAGCAGCCCAGACTCTTTCAGCAATTAGGCTCAAAGTGATTAAAATACCATTGCACGATTATATGAGGAATATTATCAAATGAATACAGTAATTAATATGGCATCTGCTCCTGAGAACTATTTCATTTCCTTCTGGTGGTAACAGGATATGTCTTTTTTTCCCCCCTGTTTTAAACCACAGTAGCATTCCAGGGATGTGCCATAATATCCTTTTTCTCCATCTGGGAATACTGCATTAGATAATTGTCGCTCTCACTCATCTGGTCATCCTCTTTTTTTATTAGCTTAACACAGAAATATCTTACCCCGTTCCTAGTTTTACTCCCTCTTACAATTAGTAAATATGCTTAAACTATATTAGGAGATTACCATTATTACATTTTATTTATGGGTGTGTCTTTCTAAAGTGCTGCAGGAAATCTTCAAGCACAGGGAATGGCTTTTCTTATGGCCATGCATTGATTTACAAAATGTCACTGGTAGGACATCACCCTGGAGAAGCAGATGATGGATGAAATATACCCACCCAGGTCCTGCTCACAGACATCAAATCACAGCCTGCTGGCTGGGCTGCAGTGGTATCCATTAACTTATTATCATGCAAGCTGGCAGCACACCAGCACATCCCTGAATTCCTTCAGGGGGTTATGGGCCTTCACAAGAAATCCTTCAGTGTAAGACTGTAAGGATGAAAGTCACAATTCTCCTCAGATTTCTGTGTCAGGCTTCACCATTTGTATACAATGAAATCTTAGCCCATGCACTGATTTTCAGTGAGAGATCTGAGAGTGTCAGGCCAAAAAGCTGCCCACCCTAAACAAGACTGGCTCAGAGCTCAGATTTTTTGTTTTTCTAATTGCCTGCATTGCCAGAATCAAAGTACACTTTGGCTTTGCTGTTTGAAAGGTTACCTAGGAGCAAAATTACAAATGCACACAAAACCCCCAAACCCTCACAACAGAAAAATTTGTAGTGATGACAGGGTTGTCTGGTGCCTACAGAAACCTCAGATGACAAGAAGCACGAGTGAAGCCAGCACAGACTCCTCTTTTGGACTCAAAATGAGTCAGACGTTCATGGACTTGGCATTTTCCACACCCTGCCAGCTCATAGCAATGTGACTTAGCCCATTCCTTCAGAAAAAAAGCATGTTACAATGAAATGACTGTGAAATACCACCACATGATGGTAGTGTGCATGCCCCTTGTTGGAGAGAGAATATTTGGGACTCATCTAGTTGCAGCTGGATTCTTGTTTCCTCAGTTCTTCAGTGTTCTAGATTTTGCTGGAAAGCCTGGCCATTATCTGTGAGACTGTCTGCTTACCATACTCAGCACAGGTGTCATAATAAAAAAATTACATTGTGGCTCCAGAAACTCCATTTAAATCACTCAAAGCTTCCCCTCATCAAAGGGAAGACCCCAGACAGCTCAGCAAAAACCACACTGGACTTTGAGGAAGGTCATGTGCACCCCTTGCATTGCCCTCATAAGCAAAAAAAGAAGCCTAAGAGGCAGGAATATTTCCCTTTTCTTCTGTTTCCATCTGCTGAGACCAAGCTGCAACTCTCCGTAGTGTCCATAGATATGCACGATGCAAACCTTCTCAGATAAGGGGGAATTCCCAGAGCCCTTCCTGCCCCTTCTCTGGTCCTTTATGGTGTCAGTGTGAAGTTCCTTCCACTCACAGTTCAGTTCATCTGGGCTGGCAAAGCACAGGAGGAGAAGCACAGCCCTGGGCTTGAGTCAGCAGCACTGCAAACTGCTCAGACCACCCTGGGCTTTTCGGAGCAGGCGCACTTCTCCATCCCCCTGAGTGCTGTGTCCTTAGGCACAGCCCCTCCCTCTGTAAGGAGCTTTTTCCACAATAGCTTTCTGCTGAAGAATAACTTCGGAAATACTGTCCCAAGCTCAAAAGCAGTCCTGTTCCCTCCACTATGAGTTGGATTCTCACTGCAGAGGAGCCGCCTCAATTTCTGAGCTTTGAGGAAAGCAGCCACTCTACCAAAATAGCAACAGCCTCATCACCAGGAACGTGATCCCACTGCCACAAAGGCGTGGATCCCCAGGCATTCCCTTGGTCAGCAAAGGCTTCAGAGACACTTTAGGGACCCATCCGGATTCTGTCCATCACAGCATGTGGATTAGGAGGAGGTGCTTTCCCGGTTCAGCTTTGGAGATTTAGAATGGCATGCTGAACAAATAAGGTTTTGAGTGCAGATTTTGGGATGTACCGACTAGGTGAATGTCTCCTAGGAATTCCTTTCTTTAGCAGCAATTATTTCCTACTCCTATATCTAAAACAATTTTAAAATTTAATCCAAAGATACACCCTACATTTCTTACATTATTATAATTCATTCATCGCTAATAAAAAATACTCGTTTCATATAATTTGAAGAAATAAACCTTTCCTAGAAAGACAGGAATGAGCACATATGACTAATTAAAAATCTTTAAGAAAGAAGTAAGTGGTAATGCAAGAGCAGAACCGTTTAAAAAAATATCACTTCAGTAATGTGGACTTTAACATTGCTTGAAATTTTCAAAGGGCTCTGACTATTTCAGGCTCAGGTTACAAGATAAAACACAGAGTCAGATAAAAGTCTTACTATTAACAAACTAGACATTTATTTATTTCCAAATGTTAGATAAATCCCAGCAAGATCAACTAGTATGCCTACATGTCTAAGTGATGCCTGATGTCAAATTCCATTGTACTGTGGAAAAAAATGATTCATTAGTGAAAGTGTGTCAGTGTGTGGAGACAAGAAAATTGCCTATGGTGATCAGACTTTTATCACAGTCATCTAGGCCATAAAGATATTTAAATAATCATATTAAAATATAAATTAGAATCAGTTCTTAAGGAGGGCCTTTTTCTAGTGGCAATTGCAAACTTTTCTCATCATGCAAGCACAAACATAATCTTGTTTTGTTCTCCTGTTTGTGCAGAAGTGTCAAGGCTCCATGCAGTCAGTCGCTCAAGTTTCAAACTGCCTTTGTTTCTGTGAAACAATGTCATTGTGGTGCTCAGCTAGTACATTGGGCCACATCCTGGAGCTTTAATTTGTTTGGTTTTTTCCTCTGGCTGACAGACCTGCGGATTCTTAAGTTTGCACTCTATCCCTCCTGGAAGGAAATATGTTGCTTGGAAATTAATTATTTTTGTTTGTGCTAATTCTTGTTTTAACCATTAATGGCAATCTCTCTTTGGAGCACATTCTGTTGCTTGGATGAGGATTATATTGTCTGGTTTTTGCTTCTTTTTGTTTTCTGGTAATATATTTGTGGCAATACCATCAAAATTTCCTTTCCAAAATTTCCTTTCCTTTCATTTCCTTTCAGGAAGAGCTATTCAGAAACCTGTAATCACTGCCTCTGGTGTTTAGATCCAAACAATCCCCTATCAGCTTTCCCACTTCTTAGAGGAAAGGGATATTTGCGTGTGTCAGCCTAGAGGCTCTGACCATGGGTGGGGCACCCACAGCTCTGTGAGTCTGATCCAAGGCAACGCCTCCTTTCCTGAGTTCTGCAAATACAGCCCAGGACTCTTGCTGCTGGTCCCTGTATAAAGGTCTTCTGACAGCAAACAGTTTTAGGACTCAGTTGGAGACAATTACTAATATAATTGCTCATTATTATGATGAATTCATGACATCTGATGACAGTATTATTTACAGTACAATAATTTTTTAAATTTTTCCCCTAGTATAAAACCGAAAGTTTGTTTTTGAAGACTATCACCTCTTGATCAAGACTACGTGTTATGACGAACTAGTGTACATAAGCCGCTTTTTTCCAGAGCTGATTAGGCATGAGCTTTTCCTCTGTAATGTTTTTCCTGATGAAAAAAAACCCATGCCTTTTCATAGAAATAAAGTTCTTCAAGAGAAAACTGATATTTTGCCCTAACACTCCCCCCACCCCCACCCCCCAGTTGTTGTTCAGAAAAACTGAACAGATGGAGTCTCACTAGCAGTCTGAAAGGCTCACTTTGCAAGACGGAATAAGCTTGACAGGGCGCTCGGCTAGAAAATTGTCCCTACCTCGAGTATGTCCAAATAGATCACATTCAAAGTTTATTGCCCCATTTTTTCTAGATCTTTATTTCTTCCAAGCAGAGACACCATTTTCCACTCAGCTCAGTCCTTGAGCCCCCGCTCCAGCTCTGGCAATGAGCTTTTCTGTGACACAGGTCATGCCCTTTTGTTTTGCTCTTCCAAAGAGAAGTGAACAGCTGTGGCCTCCAGGGCATCATTATTGGTGTTGGTGACATATTTCCAGGCTGAAGAGTCAGAAAAGCCAAAATGTAATACTGGTGACCATGGTGTCCCCCCTGGGAGAACTATCCAAGCCGAACCCTTCCTGCAGCTTTTGCTAGTCCTGCTTTCCCAGCCCCATTCTAATGTACAGCAGATTTTCAGCTGCCACTTCGCTGCAGGGCAGTCCCACAGCTCGATTCATCCCTTAGAGAGCTGGTACCTCCCCTTTTTACCTTCGTGTCAACTTACATACTTGCTCCTAGGCAGCCTGCTAAGGAGTTTCTTCTAACAGTTATTGAGCCCGTGCCTAATAAATAATTCATTTGAACGTAGCGCATCCCCACCTGGGCCCAGTGCCGGGGTGCAGGCTGATAAAACGGAGCGTTCTGCTTGCTGCTGGGCAATTGCTTTGGCTAAGAAGGAGAGGCTAAGGATCTGAATGTGTCTTTGCATGTTTTGCCTGTTGAATTGTCTGCCAAAATCATTATGAAGTGCTTGGATTTTCTGGTGGAGGCTAAAAGGTCTGAACAAATAAATATATTACAAAACCAATATATACACAGAAGGGGAGCAAGCACTTTCTTCCCAGTGGAGAGCTAGAAGGGAGGCAAATCACCAGTTCCTGGAGTCAGTATGGTACAGGACTGACTATACACTGCCCCAAAATCCATTTGTCTTGCACAATCATAAGGAGTATCTTGTCTCATATAGCCTGCAGAAGAACCTTCCCTCGATTTGCAGCAGTTTAAGATAACACAGCTGACAAAGCAGGACCTTACACAAGAAACACTATCTCAGAGATCAGGGGAGAAACTGTGGCTCATGAGAGCTGTGTTCAGCTTCAGTTTCACTTGCCTGTGTTTGTTTGAGAGCAAAAGGTGGTTTGAGAAGTTCAAAATGCCCTGTGAAAACACACAGCTGTTCCCTTCATTTAGAAATGAAAGACAGCTCAAAAAACCCGGCTGTAATTCTAGCAGTCGTGGTTCTGCCTCTCTCAATGAGTTACAGCTGTCCAGGCACTCAAATTCCCTGCGAAATGCTGCTCTGAACTCAAACCCGCGGGGCAGCACGGCATGAAGGGATTGCCATAGTAACCATTCTTTGTGTCTAGCAAAACTGATGGACTGTTTTCAGAGGAAATGACATACAAATGTGGCATTCTCTGTCTTAGATAAAAATAATACTCCCTTGATGAATCAAACTGCAGGAGACACATGAAGCTTGTTGTTGTTGTTGTTTGGATTTGGAAGTTTCTAGGTATGATTTAGTCCGTAATTCTTTAGAAAGGGTTTTCATTTGTAATCACTAGAGCTAATGGCAGATTGTGAATATGTATCTTGACATAGTTTTAGCTACTATTCAGAGCACAGATACATGATCTCCACATTGATTCATTCTTCACCATTCATATTTTTCTGGTGTAAGATTTCTATGGCTTGAAGCCACAGAAATATGAGTAGTATATACCACAAAGTTGTCAAAGGAAGTACTATTTAAAAATCTAATTGGATTTGACTTGATTTCATTTTACTGAATTTATGCCTTGCAGGAGTGTGTAAAACTCTCACCCTGGCTTGGAAGGAGGTCATAACTATAATGCTGGGCTCATCTGTCTATCAGGTGGTCCTTCAAATTTCACAGGTGGAAAGAATGCAGATTTATATCCAACATATTGCCATCTAATCTTTATGACAATTTCATATTTATTTTCAAACACATCTGATCACTACCAGCAATGTGTCTTCAATTAGAAACTTTCAATGTTTTCTGATTTCACCAAGAGAAATCATACCAAATAAAGTGATATTTCTCAAGTTGCAATACACTTAGCTTGCTTTGAGCCTTTCATTGTATTAGATTCGTGGTCACCAATCATGAAATAGGCCAAGGAATATTACCATAGAATTATTCCTGCAATTTGTTCCTAACTTCTGGCAGAATTACCCCCCCCCCCCTTTTTTTTTTTTTTTAATTAAAAAAACCCCAAACATTTAAACTGGACTGTCTGCTAGAGGATTTGAAACCATCCGAGTTGATTTTTTGGACCCAACTATGTTTTAAATGAATAACAAGATTTCTGAAGATTCTTTAAGACAAGCATCTCGAACAGAAAGACTGAGGGTTTAATTACTTATTCCCATATGTGAGTCCTCCAGAAAATGTGTGCAAAAGTTAGTAGCTAGCATGGTTAATCAGCATTTGCTGTAATGTCCTACTTCCATAGTATGACTTAGAGAGTACTGAATGTAGCAGAATTCTTAGTGGAATCTAAGATATTTGGAAAAGAGATTTGAATGGAGAGCAAAGATAAATAAACCTTCACTATCTTTCTAGAGATCATAGATTTTATTCTTTGCATGGAGAGAACTGTATGGTGATGGCTTCAGAATAGAGGAAAAGATTTTGTTGCAATTCTGAAAGAAAGCATGCCAAAAATGCACAATGAGAATGTTCAGACCTGGTTTCTGTGCCAGTAATTTGCTGGGTTGTGTTAGGAAGATATGCTTTGTGAGCAGAAGATCAGATGAACTGTTGCAAAGTGATAATAAAGGACAAGGGTTGCTGTTTTTCTAAACTTTAAGAATCATAGTAACCAAGGTAGAAATAATAAAGCAAGTCATACCTTGAATATAACCAGCAATCTGATATTGTAAATCAAAGGCAATTTAGCTAAATTATCTCATTTTTACTAGCTTAGCAAAAATTACATTCCTCACACCTGAAAAATGACACTGAGGCATGTGGTATTTGGTGAGAACACATAGGTATGTTCAGTGTGATTTTCTGGATTTGAAAAAAGTTACAAAACTAGAATTTGAAAAGCCATTTAAACCTGTCTGGAGACAACAAATGTAAAGAAGTCTAAAAGAGCTAAGCATCTACCCCATCAAAATATGTATTAAGTATTTTCATTTACTTGTAAGTATATGACTACCTTCAGAAATCATTTAAATATTTAAATACAGAAATATTTCCCTAGCATTTTGTTGTTTTGATTGTTTAGTTGATTTAGGATTTTTTTAAGAGTGGCAGTGTTTCAAGAGTGGAATGGAGAATTTCTCATCTGTGTTTGGAGAACAGAAAGACTTTTAGGATAGCTACATCTGACAACACACTGATTGTCAAAATACCGGCACATAGAATATAACAAGGAAATCAAATTTCAGAAGCATGGCTCAGTCCAGTTTTCTTCCAAAGCAAGACTCTAGCGTGAGATTATGAAACCATAAATAAACACATACAAAA
Source organism: Mystacornis crossleyi (assembly GCA_013400655.1). Classification (NCBI taxonomy): domain Eukaryota; kingdom Metazoa; phylum Chordata; class Aves; order Passeriformes; family Timaliidae; genus Mystacornis; species Mystacornis crossleyi. The sequence goes on from VYZQ01051263.1 coordinate 72,001, forward strand.
TTTCCTTGTGTTTTTGAAGATTTACTTCTGGTTTTCAGTTTGTCCTCACTAATCTGGGAGGCCATCATGATGCTGACTGCATGGTTTTCTCCATCAAAAGCCCAGGCAGTCTTCATATCACCTGAGTGCAGACTTAAAGAGACAGACATGTAAACAGAGTTGTCACCAAGGGGTTTGGAGGCACTGAGCACCTTAGATGTATGGGTGAATCAGACCCATGACGTCCTCTTTTTCTTTCTATTTCAGTTCGCTGCCACTTGCCCTTTATCTTCTTCCTCAGCAACCCCCAATACACACCAAAACAGAAACAGCAAACCCTTCCTACTGCACATGGTGTGCAGCCAGGTTTAAAGACACACTGGCATTTTATTTACTCATCATTTTACCCAAATCTTTCCACACTGCCCAGGCTCATATTGCGGTGCAAGGGTGGCCAGTGGGAGAAGTGTTACTGCTTTTTTTTTTTTTAATCCTGTACAAAACATTAAGAACTGGGGAGCTGCTTAATTGGGGAGCTTCTTTTCACTCACTGGCATATTTTTTTAATTTCATTTCAGCTCTATGATGGGCCTGATGTACACTCCAACCTGATAGGCACTTTCTGTGGACAGTCTCTTCCACTTGCAGGGAGCACTACAGGGACCAGCCTTCATGTGGAGTTTTACTCTGATGGACTGAATGCTAGAAGTGGGTTCCAGATGCTATGGCATGTTAACGGTAAGTGAGCCAAGTTTCCTTTGGAAAGGTAGGTTCCCTTCCCCGTACGTGTAATGGAGTCCCAGCTTATGGCACTCCATGTTATGTAAATAGAAATAACCCGTTACAGCTCTAAATCCACTGCATTTCCTCATAATTCTTCACATACTTTCCCACTGGATGTTTCTGCACATGTATACCATCAAAGATCAGCTGATTGCAGACTGAGAGCTGTTAGTGAAATATGTTTTCATTTCCAGGAGTAGGCACAGGGATGAGGGGCATGTCCAGAATTTCTGTACTGAACAGGAGATAGATGCTCTTATGGGTAACCGTGAGTGACTTAGGCTTTCTAATGGGAACATTAAGCCCTCAGTTTTGCCCATTTCTACAGACTTCTGTTTTCTGTGCAGGCTTCTCTCTAGTTTAATTTAGGGGTATTTGTTTTCTTCGGTAGTGTCCACTTCCAGCTGCCTCTGCCCCATTTCTCTGCATGAAATAACACTGGCCAGGATGTGCCTGGGGTGTTTGTTCTCTTGTTCTTGAATGTCATGAAAACTGTCACAGGCCTTATTAAACAGGCAAGCATGTATGCCAACTATAAACAAATCTGCTAATGATCGTACAACTGCAAACACAGTTTGCAGTTTCTTCATAAGTGAGGCTACAAATGTAATACTTTTCACTCTGCTTATTTAACAGCAATTGTGGACTGTAACAAGATTGAACCGTGCACCGTTGTACATCCCATCAAAGGGGTTCCAACTTTGAAAATAGTTGAATTGCCCCAGTTGCCCAGTCTGTCTTACAAGCCTGTGGCATTCAGGTTTGACAGCATTGTGAAGCAGCTGAAGTGGGCTGCAGAGGCCCCACCGCGGGTTGCTGGGGTGTAAGGTGTGCTGCACGGGCTTTGAATGGAAGCTCCTTGCGCCCACCCTTGCGCCACTGCTGGCTCGCGGAGGCTCCCAGAGGCTCTGCTGGCTGCACAGAGGTGCCTTGCATTCAGCGGGGTGAATGGAGGAGCGTTTGTGGGCAAGGGAGGGACACGCGCGAGAAGTGGGATGTGTAGCAGGAGCCAGCAGGGGAAGGGCTGCAGCACAAAGGTACCTTCTTGAGCTTTGGGGTGACGTCATTCTGGAGCTGCACAAAAGAAGAAAAAGCGAAGGCTTTTATGCAGAGCCAGATGACATCAGTTCCATACAGTAGCCATGGTGCTGGGTTAACTTGCTTTTCTAAAGCTCTGAAAGCTTTCCAGAATCTGCCTGCGTGGTAAACACTCTTGTGCTTCCCTCCTTTCCCACCCCTCTGCAGTCCTTTGCTGCACTGACATTCATTTCTCCGTCAGACAGCACTGCCCTTGTGTTAATTCCTGGACACTGAACTCCACCCTAATGCTGCACAGGGCCCAGACTGCTAATGCGGGGCTGTGTTTAAGCAGCAGACTAGAATCTGTGGGGTCAGATAGGCCTGGCTCTTAGGGAATGTCATTGCTGGCTCAGAACGTCACAGCTGTGACTTCTGACAGCTTGCAATGTGAGTGCAAGTTCCTGCAGAGCTGACCACAGCTGCCACCTTTTTGTATATTACAAAAATTTCCTTTTCTTTTTTCCTTTGGTGTCATGCACAAATACAGCTATTCCTCTTTCTCTTGGTGTCTACATTGTCTGTTGCCCTAGAGTGGATAAAATGAGATGTGTCCCTGTGGTTGGGGTACTATATTTACCTCCCCTTCTGAAAATCTTTCAAGTACATAAAAAAATTCACTGGAAAAAGTCTCCTTGTCTAGGGGAACTGATCAGGAGACCCAACCTTTGAGTTGGATATTTCATCTGGGTGAAGCATTTGGGTCCCTTCTTCCCTGAAGGCAAAGCCCTGGGGCAATCTACACCCAGATCTGGTAACATCTCACCCGACAAGAAAATAACAGAGCTACATATATTGCTGAGAGAAGAGCTTTTATTTCTGCTCAAGTGACAAATGTGTGCTCCAGAGTTCAAGCTGCTGTGAACTATTTCTAAGGCTGTCCATGTGCTCCTTAACTGGCAGTTGTGAAGCCTCTATGAGATATATATCAAGGACATTCACGGGTTTTGATGGTAAAGAGAGCAGCACTTATGTTTGCCATGTGCCTGATTCAGTTTGCTTCAGACACTCTTCCCAGCAGCTTTTTCACCGTTGTGAGGTGGTCAAGAAAAGACAAAATCTTACCTCACTGATAGCTGATTTGAGCAGCCCCTCCTGCCACAGATGAAACAAAACTGTTTCGATTTAAAACATTTGCATCTGATCTTTCCAGCTGTTGAGCAAACCCGCTCTAAAAAGTGGTTTCTTTGAAAATTTAAAGGCTTTAACAAAGACAGAATTAGACAGAATTAGTAACTGAGCTTAGGAGAATGCTGTTATTTATGCTTAAAGGTGTCTTATATAATTTTAACTTGGATAGAAAGCTCTAGTGCAGAGAAGTCAATTTAAAAACTATTGTGGTTCTGAAATAACACTGTTCATCTAAGGGGATTTCATTGATGAGGATGGATTTAGAATTGATTTGGCTAAGTCACTTAGGTTTTCTTCTGCAGCCAAGGCCTCAAAAGGATTATTTACCAGTGGAAAGCTTGAAGCTGCAAGGCGCTTATTCTACTTTCACTCTGTTTTAGGAAGCTTAATATAGGCAAATATATAAGGGGACATATATTGGCCCTTTGAGAAAGAACAAACTTGTGGTAACAGTCTGGATATTGCAAAGATGGAATGCCAATCAAATTGCTTTCCTTAAAAAAAAAATCAGGAGGCCAAGAGGGCAAAGGTCACTCCATGCAAAATTACACCAGTGACAACTGTCATATCTGAGAAGACACATATTTCTTGGACCCGTCACTTACCTTAGTAAGCAATGTGCATGTAAGGGCTCACTGCTTTATATATACATCTGCATTTCATTGGAAGCTCATTCATTTGGCTGCTTGATTGTCAATAGAGCTTATAAATTTAATGGTCTCTTCTCAGCATAGTCCAAATTTGCACCCGCTATTCCGCTTTCTGTTTCACATGGTCAGTATATGTGTCAGGTCAAATGTTAATTAGTTTGTTAGTTCTTCGGAGAAGCACTGCAGAAACAGAGGTTAGATGGAGGTGCAGAAGCCACTCACTGCAAACATTGGTCGGGCATCCGTTCGGATTGCTGAAGAGAATGTCACACTGCAGGTCAGCAAGGGGGCTGAGGTCCAGATTTTCTCAGCCTGAATCATAGCTCTGTTGTTGATTTCTTGTGTAACCTTTGACAAATTGCCATTTGTTCAGTTTCCAAAAATGACTATTCCTTTTCAGTGTCTTTCTGTCACGTCAAGTCTAAGGATGAACAGGGTCTGATATTAACCAATCAGAAAGCAGAAAAAAACCCAAACAGTATCTCACTTGAATTTTTGCTCTCTTGCATAAACCCTGATCACATAAATTATTCTACTTCAGCCATTGGACAATATACTATAACGAAACCTACTCAAGAGAGTGAAAGTTTTCAGAATCAAATCCAAATTATACTTCATGCAAGTATTGTAATACAGGAAAATGTTTATAGCACATGCTCCTTGCAGTTAGAGTCAGTTTACATTTACTGAAATGTTTCACTGTGAGTACCACAACTGGAAAACTCTGTATCCTTTCATTTCCCTAACTTTGATTTTACAGGAACAGTGCCAGTTCACTTTAACCTTTATGGATGGGATTTTTCTAGCATGTGGCTAAAACATACCCATGAATAAATCTGAAAACCTTGCAAATAATAGAGTTTTCCACAGATTACAACATTTCTGTTCAGCTATAATTGTTTCTGAGAATAGGGATTCTTCTTTGGTTAATGAACACCATCTGGTAACCAGACAGGCAGTAATATGGAAAGATCTGTAAATCATCTCTTGCACAATCTTCAATGAATATGTAGATTTTAGTCAGAGGAAAGCAAAACCACCAAATATATGTTTCCAAAGTTTTCTGTTTGTTTTCTGATTTCCTAGCAACTAACACCAGAGTAGGTAGTAGTTTTCAGCATTTTTCAAGGGAATTCCAGGACCTTTACACTACTGAAAGAGTATCTTCCCTTTCTTAGTTTTTTCTCTGTTTAACTGCAGTGCTGAAATGTCCAAAATTACTGCGAGGAGATTGGCACAAATTGGTCATATGCTGTATGCAGTTCAGCTGCAAGAAACCTCTCCACAATGCAGCTGTCTGCATTTCACAGCACAGAGCAAGACCATGTATTTCTGTGCTGAGAAAAAATTTTAAAGATATTTCACTAGGAGCAGAATGGCTTGGTATTAGTCAGTGTTTTTTCAGTGAGAGCTGAAGTAATGAAGCAATTTATAGGTTCTGCTTCTGAATTTTTATTTATCCCTAAAGACCAAATTTTTTTACTTTGTTGCTATAAACAGCACATATTCCATTTATTTAAATAGAATCAAACTTTTATTTGATGTTTGCAGACAAATACAAACATTGGAAGAAGGCTTGTATTTGTGTAATTAATTATTCATGTAACTTTGTAATCAAAGTTTTGTAAGCATTTCAAAAAGTTTATTATTTGAATTTTCTCATTTGGGTGTTGTAATACAGCCAGTGAGCTTAAATTTGGAATATTTGTTTTAATCTCTTAAGTATTTATGTAAATATGTTTTTAAAATCAACTCGCATCTGTATTTTCAGAAAAGCACAACAGGATTGATTCTTACCTCATCCTTATAAAGAGCAGAAACATCCTGCATAGACTTCCTGGCAGTTGGCCAGGGAGTTCAGAGATAGTGCATCTGCTCTGATGTGGAGATTTCTAGTGGCATATGCTGGTCAGTCAAAAAAATTCGGGTGTGAAGTTCACATATTTGCAAAGATCAGTGAGTTCTTTTTTCATCTATTAGTCGGTGAATACTTAGGCATAAACTCAAGTAATTCTGATCCGTTTGCAAACAACTTATAAGAAATGAATCTTAGAGACCTAAACTTTACCTCCATTTTACTGTCGCACTTAAAAAGAATCACTCAACTGAAAAACAAACAAACAAACAAACAAGCAAGCAACCTCCAAAAAACAACAAAAAACCCCGCCTTTTCTGGGAACATTTTTAATTGGAAGAAAAGAAATTGGACATTAAAAACAGTTTGACCTTCTTACTCATGTGCTCCCAGAGAATGTTGATTGAGCTCAGAGGAAATATAAACCTCTCTGGAGAGGGAGTGTGAGTAATCTGAATGCTACCTGCAAGGGTTGCGTGGAAGAAAGGTCTGTGCCTCAAAGAAGAGCACACAAGCTTTCCACTCCTCTGAGCCATTTCGGGTTTAAATAAAAAACATCTTTTGTGGCTATCAGGAAACTCTCAGTTGGAGAAGCTGAGTCATAACTGCCTGTTAAGTTTTCAAATGTTCCCAGCTCTCTTCAGGCTGAGATAAATAGCAATCGGCTTTGTTCTCTCCTGCTGAAACTCCCCTGCTCCCTGTTCCCACCCCCTCAGGAGCCGAGACATTAAGTCTGTTTGTTGAGAAATCTCTCTGTATCCCAAGCTGGAGAAGCGGCTTTTTCCTCCTGAGGTCTGTCCTTAGTGGCTGTGTAATTCCGGCTGCGAAGGGGAAAGAAAGCCTACGAATTCCAGTGTAAGGCTTCCCCGACAACGACACCTTTCATTCTCCAGTTGTAAAACCTCAACGACCTGATTTCTTTAGAGGAAAAGCAGGCCATCTTCCAATGGCAGTGGGGGAAAAAAAAGGGATGGGGGTTTACACTGAAGCTTTCTTCCTCTCCATCCCACTGATGAAATGTTCTTGGATATCAAAATTTCAGGGGTTTAAGATTTACCCATGCTGGCAGCCTCAGGGAAGGAAGTGTACTGCCTTTTTCTCCATAGAGATTGAAGGCAAGATTGGTTTAAAATACACTTAAAAGCTTCGTTATCTCCTCGATTGAGATGCCCAGTAGCTTGACAATGTAGCTTTGTGACTGCAGGGCAAGCCACCTCCAGCTGCATCTTGCGCAGCAGGGTGGGGAAAAGGGAGAAGAGCTACCCCTGTGCCAATTCACCTGTGAATCAACTTCAGCTATGCAAAGGTTTACCTGGATGAGTGGGAATTCTTTTGTTGAAAAGGTGTTTTTCTGGTGGATACTGTGTGATGGACTGCGAGATCAGTGTAACATAGCTGGCATGGCCTGACATCTGTATTTAGATGTCTCCTTTTTTGGCTTAAAATAGATTCTTATAGCTTTGCTGCCTTTCAGACCTGCTGCTCTTTCCCTTCAGGGATTTGTGTTTTGCAGTCCTAGAAGTCCTATTGGCAACTACAAGGAAGCCAAAGTCAGGTTTCCTGTGTGAAGCTGAAAGGCTTTGAAACAAGCCAGACACCTTGTTCAAATCACAAATTATTCTTATATATAATAGAGATTACATGAGTTTTACATATCTGCGTGGATATGTTGAGCAGATCAAAGGGGTAGTTTATTTGGTTTATGTTATGAAATATCTCCTATAAATAAAGGCTCTGATACAGATGCTATTTATCACTTCTGACATACCACAGTATTTGCTTCCGGGAATTTAGAGCTCATGGTTTGTTAGATGGTTTTATTAAGTACTTTGGGGCTTTGCTATGTGACAGAACCTTTCCTCTGGAGATGAAACCAAAGAGACTGATGGAGCGTGGGCATTACAAAGCTCAAGTGACCCTATAAATTCTGTGTAAGCTTAAGATTAATGCCTAAATGAAACATTTGGGGAGCTTGTAATGTAAAGAGCAAAAAAAGCGCTGCTGGAAGGCAGAGTGGCACACACAAAATCAGCTCAAACACAGAATCCTTTTGCTTTCTGCATGTGACAGATATATAGCCACCCTAGTGGCCTCTCTAAAGGTAAGGTTTCACTATGAACGTAGCTGAACTAAATCTGCGCTGAAACTGGGAGGGCTACTGTGCCTTCCTACCCTGCTTATGCTTGAATTTGGGGACGGAGTGAGGAATAGCATCTCCCCAGGAATTCGTTAAAAACAGGCTAGTGCTACGCTTACCACATCTCCATAAAGCAATGATAAAATGAGTCTCAGATGTTCAGCTGCTTTGCCCTGTTAAACCAGGGCCTGCATTTCATCCATTGTTTTGCTACTGTTTTTTTTTTTTTTCAATCTATCTCATACTATGTAAGAACTTAGTCACCCCAGGGTCTGGGGAGTGGTGTTAGGACAATACTTACTCATCTGAGAAGAAAATAGATGGCTTTTCAAACATGGCTTGTTTTACAATTGCACTGTTAAAACTGAATTATAAAAAAGAACATAAATTCACCAAGTGTCAGAAAGCTGGTTGATCCACTGTAACCTGGCAGCTTGTAATCATGCCCCAGTAGGCTGAGGCAAATTGCATTGTCTTTAATTTTATGATTTCTAAAGCAGCGGGAAATAGCGTTTTTACAACAATAGAAAGACCTCCCTATGATAACTTGGCTTGTGCATTTTTTGAAGTCAGTAAGACCTGAGGATGGATCTGATTTATCTTTCTAGAACTGATAAAGTTAGAAGCCAATACAAGAAGTGTCACTTTTTTTCTCTATGTCTCAGTTTGTTCAGCAGTCAGAGCACATGCAGAGGTTTGGTACAAAACGTACCAAAACAGGAGGTGAAGCACTTCCTGCACAGGCAGTGCAAACAGCTCCAGCCTGCCATCCTCTTCCCGGGTTCCCTGTGACAGAGCAGACCCTCCAGCCCAGTGTACACATTTGTCTATGAAATGGGTGCTACTGCCTGTCCTTATCACAGAGCTGTTGGTGAGTTTTTCCAGAGCTCCTCACTGACGGGCTGCTTTGCTTTGTTGTCAGGTTGTGGAGAAGAACTCTCTGGCCCTTCTGGTTCATTTCACAGCCCTGGCTACCCCAGCAGATACCCAAGCAATAGGGAATGCATCTGGTACATCCACACAGCGCCTGGTAGCAGCATTCAACTCACCATTCAGGAATTTGACATTGAATATCACCCAAACTGCAGCTATGATGTTTTGGAGGTAAGAGCATTAGATTTACTCCTCTAAAATACGCAAGTTGTATTCATTTCTGTCTGGAACAGATAACCCCAAGAACTGCAGATGCAGAACAAACAATTCTACAACAGTTCCCCATTTCTGCTGTGGTTACATTTATGTTCAACAGGTATTGTCACAGAAGCCACAGTGTTCTTATTGTTTTTTGCTTTTATGTCTTTGGTGAATATACCTTCATCAATTATGATGCTAGGCACTGTATGCTTCCTAACAAGAGACAAAACTACTTTGCAAAACTTAGCCTTAAAAAGCCCACCTTTTACGAAGAACTAAGTGTAGGGTGCTGTACCATGAAGATAATTTCCAGGTGTAAAGGAAGATGATGGATCACTGTGGGGATAACTCAGGTGAGGCCTTGTGTAGGGCCGTCTAAGGATGTGGGGAGATTTATAACCCTGACCAATGAAAATTATGAAGAATTTTTGTACTCAGAAAAAAATATAAAAGAAGGGGCAATATCCTAGTCATCTTAGAGTGGTAGGAAAAGGAGAAAAGGGACCTCTCTGAGGATGTACTGACCTTTAAGAGACCCATAAGACTGGATGACTCTGTTATATATGACACCTTTTTGCTCGTGTTGGTGAACAACCAGGTGACCAATCTCAGCTAACAGAGTTGAA
>VYZQ01051263.1:93077-108620 GCA_013400655.1 Mystacornis crossleyi
GCTGGTGGTTTTTGAGCTTTTGTTGATGTCACAGAAATTCAAATAGCTGCTCAATCAGTGCACAACAACGAAAAGCTCTCCAAGTCTCTGCTTGGCCTTTTGGGAGCAGGGACATGAAATCCTGACCCTCGATGTCAGATTGCACTTCACTCAGTACAAAGGCATGTGTGATCAGTTCTAGTCAGATAAAGCAGAGTGGCTGTAGCCCAAAATCCAGCTTTCCTCTTCTTGATAAACTGTCATTCACAAAGAACTCAATTTGGCAGGAACTGAGACTCTTTTGAAAACAGCATCAGTTTTAACAACATTGCCTCGTAAAGCTTTTTTGTACTGAACTAGAAAAAAAGGAAATGTGCCCCCATTTTGCTGAGCAGAACTGAAGATTTCATTTGGCAACAAAGCATCTTTGTACAGTGACTGTTCCTCTTTTTTTTTCCCCCTGGTTATGAAGCATAAGGAAATATGGTTATGTCTTTTTATTTAAATTATTAACTACATCAGGGGACCATTGAAAAGGAGCTTTCAAATCTTCTGTGCTATGAGAAAGGAGTAGGAGGTCAAAGTGCCTGACAGAAACACAGGCTATCTCAGATGGTAGTACTTGTATTAATGCAAATAAACCATTCACAAATTCAGNTTCCATTGCACATGTGTTATGCGAGCAAAGTAGGAGGAGGGAAAGTACTTGTGTCTGCTGCTTCTTGGCTATGCTGCAACTCCATAAAGCCAAGTGCATTTTTCAGTTCTGCTCAGTGATTTTAGATGTGANTTAATGCAAATAAACCATTCACAAATTCAGAGCTAAATTCTGAAAAGGTCTGATACACAAGTTTCTCTTCTAGACCTGATGCCAAGGGACGTTCGCATGTATCTAAACACTTTGTGGAGCACTTGGTTCCATGAGCTCCTTGCAGCTAGAGGCACAAGGCTCCCATTACCTTGAGAGACTTATCAGTGGCTGGATAGGACACTGATTTGTGAATCACTGAAAAGAATCATTCCCTCAGAAGGCAGAGGAGATGGCTGTGCCAGAGCTCTTTGCCTGAACGGAGTCTGCAGACCGTGTGCAGTGCCACCCCTTGTCCTCCAAAGCTATAGGAGTATCTGTTGTTTGCTTCTGCTTTCTGGTTTTTTGGGGGTGGTGAAGAAGGAAGTTGCCCATCAGCCCCAGCTGTGCAAACACAACTGGAGATTCAAATGATGCAGACATCAATCACTGCCCACCAAGTGGCGTGTGGTTTGAAAATTGATGAGAGGGAATGCTGGTTCGAAGCCAAGAGATAATGAAGGGATCTGAGGCTTTGGTGTATGAGGTAGTTTTTCAGTGCTCATTTAGGGGAACCAGCAGGGCAAGAAGGGAGTAAATGAGGTTTCTTTCACTCCTGGTATGCCAATAATAGGAGAATCACTTGTTACCAACACCTAGATGTGATTTGTGTTCACCTCGTTCCAAGACTTGCTATATGCCTCACACATGGGAGAGCAGAGTGAGGGGACAGAGAGTAGCTGGAAAATACAAGTAGATGTCTGACTGTGATTGGTTTAGGAGTTGCATTCCAAAAGCTGTGTAAATGGAAAATACAGGCAGCTAAGGAAGCAGGTGGGTTGTTTTTCTCTCCCTAATGCAGGAACAACTACCATGTATGAGTAGCACAGTGGTTCCACCCTTTTCTGTTTCTTGAATTTTTACTTATCTGTATGGATTTTATTTGCTCTGTGAGTTCTCTTGGGGCTTCCCTCCACCCTTGAGTGTACCAATGGTCTTTTCCTTCACCCTCCCCCTTCTGGATCCACTCATTTTTCCCTGCATTATGACTCAATTTTTTTTTTCAAATANAATCTGAGCACAGATCTAGGTTCAGCCAAATGTATTCTGAGCCAGCGATGGTAAATCATGGGATAACTGCCCTGAGCTCCCTCTAGAGCCAATAGAGAGAGTGCACAGAGAGCACATTTGTCATTCATTTAGCTTTCTAAATTTAGTTGAGTTCTCTGTTTCTGCGCCTCAGTTTTGTTTCTTATTTGTTCTCAGGACAGATGACCATCTCTTCATTTGCTAAAAGAGGGTGTATAGCCTTTCTCTGCTCTCAAGCCTAACTCAGTTATATTATGTAGAAAGCATAAGATCTTTGAGAAGAGTTTTTGTTGTCACCGTAACCATCCTTGAGTAAATTTTTAATTCTTCTCTGTGTACCAGCCTCTGTGTACTTCTATCTGGAGAGTGTGTCTCACAACAAATTTATTTATTTGAAGGAAAATGGAGGGAAAGAAATTGTGAATGCACTAATTGCTGTATTTTTGGACTGTGTTTAACCAGTAATGTATTGGATGCTATGACAGGAGCTCAGGTCAGCAAGAGTTTCAAGTATTTGGACACTGGAGGAGGACATAGCTCAGAAGGCAGTGCTTGTACCACAAGGTCCTGAAAAGGGGAGGGACAAATAGTTTGTTCTGTCCAGTGAGTTTGATGAAGTAAATGTTATTTTTCTTTCCTGTTTCAGTATAACAAGTAGTACACAGGAATGTAGAACTGTAAGCTTCTGGGAGATAGAGAGGAGGTAGAACTTCATTTATTTCAGGTGCTGGCAAAGAGGATCTTTCAAGAGAGAACAGTTAGAAATATGTGGAGTTTTTTTGGCTCAGAAGACAAAAATTGACATCTTTTTGTCATGTGTTTGTGCAAAATTCAGGACACTTTTGAAGAAGAAGGCAATGAATCACTCAGTTATGTTCACTGTGGAAAGGGAATTGCTGCTATGCATAATGCAACTGAAAACTTGACTTTTAAGTAAGCAGATGCATCGGTTTTCTTTACTCATGTAGCCAGAAAAATGCATTTCTCAGATGTTTTAAAAATACCTTTAAGAAACTGCAGAGACACAACTCTTTCCTGAACCAGTGTGTGAATACTGTGGTTTCTGATCTAACTTCAAGCCTGAAATCCTCCTGGTTGTATCCTCAGCTGGGCAGAGGCACACAGATCAATCAAACCCAGCATTTTACCAGGAGCTGTCAGGCCCTCTCTCTATGCTCTGTCAATGCAATGCTTCTTCTCAGTTCTAGCACTCAGATGAAATCCTCTCGCTACTTACTAGGGAAAGACACTGCCTTAATTCCTAAGCGTTATTTTTTTCCCCCCACATTCCATGGTTTGTGGTTTTTAACTCCAGGCAGTCTGATTTATATACAGAATATGTGTGCAGAGGAAGAATAAACACTGCACACTATGTATTAGAGGGCTGATTGTGGCAGGCTGCCAAGAGAGAAGAAAAGGTTGAATGGATGGATGTTTTTGGGTGTCTTTACCAGGTACTCATTTTAACAGGCATTGCAGACTTAATACTCCATCACAAGATCCCACACAGCTAACTAGTGTTCACAGAATCACAGGCAAATGTTTAATTCATGAGTAGAGCGTTGACTATGTAGGGTATGTCAGGGGATTAAGCAGGAGTTTTGTCCCTTGTTTCTTAGCTCTAAGGTTTGTTTGAGACAGGTCATCTTTCTCTCAGCTGCTGTTTTCACTAGTGTGCTCAAAAGCCTTTGAATACTGGAGGAAGAAACATTGCATTGTGTTACACAGTCCAGTTAAAACTTTCTAATTCATTGGTGCTGCCTTGCACAGACTCGCTAGAATGGGAGGCATTTTGAAGTAAAAGACAATCTCAATAAAAAGTATGTCTTCTAATCTGATGGCATTTATATAGCTTTTAGCATCCTGGCTCCATCTTCGAGTACTCTTACCCACATTTTAATCCATATTTTTCTCCAGCCAAGTCATAAATTATATTAAATTATGTGCCTGTGGCAGGGCAGGACGTTAATGCTGAAACAGGAACTGAATTCAACTGCTCTTGCTGCCCAGTAACCCAAAGGCTCCTCCTCTGTGGGTCATGCAACCATTCTGGGAGCTCCAGCACCGCTCACTTCTGAAACCAGGCATTTCTGAGATTGTCCCATGGCTCCAAACACAGCAGCAGCAAATCACTTCTGTTGGAGTGCTACTGGGAGACTGAGACTGTGGCCATTTTTCTCTCTCTGCGCTTTCTCTTGTCAAAATTTTGATGTTGCTTAAGTTGGTTCTAACTTCTCTGTCCTTCTCTTCCTGATTGTGAAACAGGAAGGAAAATTATCAGCTGTAGGGGGGAAAAATGAGAAGGAAGGCATTTGTGGTAAAATTAAAAGTGAAGTTTGTAAACCTATCTTTACTTTCTTCCTCCTTTTTTTTTTAATTTTGCTTTACTCTCTGCTTAAATAGCACTTCATGTATATGTGTGTAATTCAGCACTCTAAAACTGTTATAAAACATAGATATAGGACTCTGATCCCTGATGCCAGGTACATGTATCTAGAAAACATAATCCTAGGACCTTTTATCCAGAGTCATAGCTCTCACTGGTGCAGCAGTTGCATGTTAGGGCCAGGTTAGAAACCTTTACTGAGGCAAGATGTAGGGTTTAACTGAATGAAAGCTACACAGGAACTCATGTTAGCCATTAACAGAAAACAACAAATGTATGGGTATATCTGGATTGTTAAAGGAGAATTGCTTCAGTACCCAATACACATGAAAGAAGATGTTTGCATGAGGCATTTCTGTTACAAGGGTCACAGTACCTTCAACCTGAAATACATGCATTTTTTGGAAATTGCCGCTTAAGATAGGCAATGCACAGTTTGTTTGCACTGCCCGTAGCAGGACTGTATCAGGATCAAAATATATGAAACATAAGACACAGAATGAAATAAAATCTTCTCAATACTCCCATTGAAAAAGTTCATTTCATTTGATCTTTTCATAACAGGTATTTGATGGTCCTAACAATGAAGCACCACTTCTTAGAAGACTCTGTGGAACACAGCATCCTCCTCCTATCACATCCTCCAAAAATCTGATGTACATCCGACTGCACTCTGATAGAACCATCCAGCACAGGGGCTTCAGTGCTCACTTCACTGAGGGTGATTTCATCATTTACATTAATGCATATTTATCTAATCACCACTTCGTATCAGACACAGTCTTTTAGCACAGCTGATAATGGAAAGTGTCGTTTCTACATGTGCAGCACACCATCACACATTTACCAGGAATGTATTTTTCCAAATTATAGATTAAAGAATATAAAGTCTGAGGATCAACTTAGATTCTTCAATTGGGAAAAAAGATGTCATACTTTTTATAGCAAAGCATCTAGCACACATCAGCTACCTCTTATTCTTCCTCCCTAGAGGGTTAGCTGTCCATAACTGTCCTGAGAAAAATGTGCAACTGGCAGTTTCCACAGACCTAGTGACAAAATAACATTTTATATGTCCATCCATGCGCATGGATCTGAAAAGCTATAAAAGAATTCTGTGTGGTGCTGTTGATGAAGTCCATGGATTCAGGCCTGCACACCCTGCCAAACATCAACTATCCAATTTGTGGCAAACTAATTGGTATTTTACATGGTTTCCTTTTTAATGAAAAATGACACCAACTGGGCAGAATTTTTCATGAAATTACATACTACTTGGTAACTGGTGATTTGCTTTCACTTTTTCTCAATAATTTGGGCAACAGTTTTTCCCCAAGATAGACATTTAATTTTTGTAGGGAAAATCAGTTTCTCTTATTTTCCTCTCAGAATTCTTTTCACTATAAATTATTGCTTTTCCCAGAAATGTTTCTTTCTTTGAAAATATTATGAAAAATTATAAAGAAAAGGAAGATTTTTGTATCAAAAAAATCTCTGAAACCTCAGTTACTGAGCTACTAGTTAGATAGCTAATTAAGCATTTCTGGCTAGCAGCTATGAGAGCCCATTCTGTTCAGTTTTCTCAGAACACATTTACTGGATTTAGTACTGCCATGTCTGGTGAATGAGTGCTCCCTGCCTAGGATGTTAGCAACCCAGCTTCCCTCTTCCTGGGAAAACTCAGTTAAGGCCCATCTTTTGTTTGGTGTTTTAGGCAGCACAGCACAATAAATGAATCTCACTCTTTGGTACTCACCTCCTCACCCTGCAGTTCAAAGCAGATGTGTGTTAAACTCTGACCTGGGCCGTGTATGAGCAGCCACTTTATGAGCTTATAAGTTTATGAACTTAGCGACGGGGCATGGCAGCACTCAGCACTGTCAGACAAAGTTCTGCAGTCAGTCGAGCTCTGGCGTGTGTGCAACACCTCACACAATTGCAGTTTTGCTGACACAGCTCACGAGAGGATCCCGCCAATGCAGTGTGGTGCCATCCCTGGGTGCTGGAAGTTGTGGACAGTTACTTATGATTTTTTTCTTCCTAGCTGCCAACACAGAAAAATGACCAGATAAATGGGTGTATTGCACTACCCTGAAACCAAGTTATTTTGGCCTCAAGATTTCTCTCCTGGGCTATGAGGAGATGAAAACTATCAGGTCTAAAGTCACTCTGGCAGATGGTCAGCCAGGTGCAGCATGGCTTGTGGATCCAGGTCAAGAAAGTGCACCCAGTGCTGGGAACTAATCCTTAAGTCTCTTCTTCAGATTAAATACTATTGAGAATTTTATCCTCATTTCATGCTGATGTTCCATGTTACACTTTATACATTCATTTTCACTACAGAATCTAAGCAAGGTGATTTATATATATAAATATTTATATATGTATCTATATTTTTGTGTTTCATTCTAAAGCATGTGGAAGTTTCATAGAGGCAGATTCAGTTGGGGCAGCAATTTCCTCTCCTCTGTATCCTGCCAAATACCCAAACAATCAGAACTGCAGCTGGATTATTCAGGCTCAGGAACCATGTAAGTAAAAACATCTTTTATAGTTAGCTGGGATGACTAACATCCTCATCTTCTTTTCTGTAATAACAATGTAAAATTCCTCCTTTATTTCTTTAGGAAGTTCTGCATCCTGGTAGTTGATGAGTGTGGCTCTCCCAGTCTGTCACAAGTCAGATTTCACTGCAAAAGATTTAGTGCATAGTGAGGAAAACAATTTACAACTTTGTCATCTTAGCCAATTTACTGTGATCCAAGTGTTACAGTTATAAGTGAGGTGTTGAATACTCTGTGATGTTGGATTCATTTGTGAGAAAATATAAGGGTTTACATATAATTAAGCACTTGTATTTAGCTGACCTTATTTTGGTCTGGAGTTTTCAAACTACAGTTGTGTTACATGAAATCTATGCTGCTAACATTAAAAAAATAGATTGAATGATGAGAAAAGGTACACAGAAATTTTGATTTCAAATACAAACAAAAATACAAAAATAAACTTGTGTTATGTGCATAGATACACTCTCAGCTACTCATATTTATGATTGATCATAAACTACTAAATATTTTCCATCAGATGCTGGTACTACCTTTAATACCCTCTATTACCTTTACATTGTATAACATTCCTAAAAAAAATTTGGCTATGTTAAATCCTAGAATAGTGTCCTGGTATCCTAATTTTAAATGGCAACTATTCTACTTCAGCTATACATCTTATATTTAGCCATTGTTGTTAACATCATAGAATTTTTCAATCATATTTATAAGTTTATTTTGCTAGTTTATAAAACAAATATCAATTTGCCAAGAAAACACCAAAACACTAATCAGGAGATAAGCAATACTTTTTTTAAGCGTAGTTACTTATACAAATAGGATGTCCATGAAAAGGACATCAACAAAGCTCTTCCTCACCTATACAATTTTTATTTTTAAAGACAAACTTTCCCAGGATTCATGTTGACAACTTGTATATGACTGCTGTCTCCTGAATTACACGAGTATGAGGGACCATAAAAATGCTGTGTAAGAAGCAGTGACTTCCTCCACTTACCCCCAGGACCACCCCATGCCTCGTGTTACAGCTCCACGTGGCTTCATTACACCATCGCACAGCATTACATACATAAATAGCATACATACATTGCATATCCGATAGATTTAGCCAGTGGCAGGCCACAGCAGAGTTCCTGCTCTGCTTTTACTGGGAAGGCCAACAAGTCTCCTGCTCTGGCCACCCACTGTGTTCTTCCTTTTTGCTGTGTATCCTGAGGACCTGCATTGATAGCTGTAATTGATTGACCAGACAGGACACAAAGGAGCGCGGAACACGCGTACGCGGCTGAATGCCAGTCAGTGGCACCCTGGCGAACGCAGCGCCGGGCTCCACGTCTGTCGTTTCAGCCTATGCGAGCCAGTTAGGTGGGACCCAGTGAGAAGCAAAATATCTGTAGCAAATTCAGCTTGATCAGTGTGGGAGAAAACTTAGTTGTCATCTAGACCATGAAACTCTTTCTGATCCACCCAAACTGCATGGGGGCACTAAGGCCAGTAGTAACTACTGGCCCAGACTGGTGTCAAGGACAGCTTCTCTTCTACCAGCTGTGACTTCACCTTTGTTTATATCAGACAAGCAGAAGTAGTATGAGAGTCAAAAATACCCTGAATCAGAAATCCTCTTTTTCATGATATAGCCTGCAGTCCAAGAGTGTGGAAAATCCAATTCTGTACAAGTATAGCTGAGGGTAGTTAATGATCCTTTGACCATCCGATTGATGAATATGGAATGTTGCAATATGATGAAAGAAGCGGCTCTTTCTAAGCCTGGAGCAGGGCAGCTGCAGTTCACATTTGTCCAGATCTATGGTATAGATTGCAAAGGGACAGCAGGTCATGGGTGCATAGAAATAAGTTTTGTTTCTGAATGTCTGTAGATTTTCCATGCTGTATTTGGTAATGTTTTCAGTATATAATAAGTTGTCCAGATACAAGGAAACTTAGACCCATGTGTATGTGTTAAATCCTCTCCTACTAATGTTGATTGTACTAGAAGTTACTGAAAGGTGAAGACATTGACCAGGACCTTTGCAGCAAAGGTTAACAGATTTCCATCAATTTAATTCAACATATAATGAAAACAAGTACTTCAGATGTTATGCTTTATGGGGACTGATTGACTTCAGGGGAAAAAACAACATTTGTTTACATGTGATTATTTCTCTGTGAAGTTATGAACTTCTTTCTAAATTTTTACTCTGCTGTTACCAGTCAACCACGTCACACTCTCATTCACTGACTTTGATATTGAAAACAATAGACAAAACTGTACAACGGATTTTGTGGAGATTTTGGATGGGAATAACTATGAGGCTCCTCTTCAAGGTATTGTGCCTTTCCCTTGCCTATTTCATATATATAGAACTACACCCAAGGTAAGCAGGAGAAGGTTTTCTGTGCATGGCCTCCTGCTTCATGGATTTTCTTTGGTAACAGAATCTCCTTGGCCTCTCTGGCCAGGGGAAATGGAGAATGGAGAATAAGTCTTCAGTGTGAATGGCAGAGTCCTCCCAGGCTCTGACTATGCTCCTACTAACCTGCAGTTTGGTGTTGACTCCAGCTGCCTTTTCCTTCCTCCTCAGCTGAACAATATTGGGAACCAAGCAATTCAGTTTAAACTCCCAGTTAACTGAACAAAGACATAACATAACTCACATGCACAGCAAATAAATGCAGTCCATGCTAAACATAGGTAAGGAAGCTGCAGATTTCTGGGAGCAGAAAATGGTTTTTCTTCAAGCCATGGAAAGCCCAATTTTTCTGCTCTTTCCTGAGTTTTCTATGACTTTCTTCTGACGTCTCTGAACAGAACCATCCCCTTCAAGTGCCAGGAGCAGCCTGAAGCAGCAAAATTCAGAGCCTTGGTCACAAGGTGGTCCCAACTCTCCTCATATCTCCAGGGCTGCCTCTAATTCCTTTCTGGAAAATTTGGAATGTCTGTTTTTTCTATGTTCTCCCTTACTCTGCTTTCGTACGTATTCCTTTGTCGGGAGTGGGGTTGTAGTCAATTTAAATGGTTTGTAACTAAGAGCAAAATTCATTTTTGGTCTCCAGTCCTTGGCTTTCACTTGCTAAAAGGACTTTTCAGTACTTAAATGGGACATGTAAGAAAGATGGGGAAAAACATTTTAGAACGGCCTATTGAGATTGTCATGGTTTTAAGCTAAAAGAAGGTAGATTTAAACTAGATATAAGGAAAAAATTTTTTACAGTGAGTGTGGTGAAACAACAAGTTGTCCAGAGAATTGGTAGATGCCCTGGAAACATTCAAGGTCAGGCTGGATGAGGTTCTGAGCAACCTGATCTAGTGGAAGATGTCCCTTCTCATTAGAAGGGGATGGGACTAGATGACCTTTAAAGGTTCCTTCCAACCCAAAGTATTCCATGATTCTATGATACTAGCTGCTATCTTTGTTTTTTACTGTCGGATGCCTTTTTGCTAGATCATGATTCATATTCCTAATCCTCATGTTACAATCCCTTACAGGAGAACGGGTCTGTTATTTTTCACTTGGTTTTTTTTCATCAGAAACCGATTGAGTAAAATGGAAACTGCTGTCAGATATCTTTGATAGGGTTTTTTGGGGTTTATTTCCAATTAGGCAGTAATTTCTCATTCTTTTCATTGTCATTGAGGGAACTCAGTGACAGAATAGCCAGTGCGAGGGTGTCTGGAGTGCAGGAGGACCTGTTTCTATTTTAAAAAATTGCCACAAGAGTTGAGTTTTGTGCAAATGAAATGGAGTATTTAATTTTATGTAGATTGAATTGACAACTGCAATTGTAAGCAACAAACGTTACTCCTGCTTGTTGTCAGGCATTAACTCTAAATGTTAAATTAGCAGGACTACTTACACGCTGAACATTCGTTTTTTTTCCCTCTCTGGCTTGCTCTCTTCCAGGCCGTTACTGTGGCACTACTATGCCACATCCTATCACTTCTTTTGGTAATGCCTTGGTGGTGAACTTCGTCTCCAACAACAACAGCATTACTGCCAGGGGCTTCCATGCCACCTATGCTGCATCATCATCATGTAAGTCCATACAACAGGTGCTACTTCCTTATGCCTCTGACTTTAAGAAAAAGAACAAATCCTTTACCTCTTTTTCTGCCTGCCATTCGATTTTTTAACCTTCCCTGTTGCCCTTCCTCTTTTTGGCCAAGTCTCAGCAACTATATCAACAAGCAAAGAACAAAGAGACAATTAGAAATGCTTTCTTGATTAGCAAATGCCCTGGCTCTGTCAAGCTTTTTGGTTGGTTTTTTTAATGCCATCCTTTCCAAGCCTCTACTGTCTCTTTCTTGTTGCAGCCTGCGGGGGTACTTTCCACATGGACAGAGGAGCTTTCAACAGCCCTGGCTATCCTGAGCCATATCCGCTCAACAGCGAGTGTGTCTGGACAATCCTCAGCTCCCCTGGCAACCGGCTCCAGCTGTCCTTCATGTAAATGCATTGCCAGGGGTTATTATTCAGCCTTTAACAGACCTGAAGGAAGGATGCTCTGTGTTTATTAGGAAATGTAATTACTGAATGATAAAGCTGAAACATATTTTTAGAGTAACTTGGAAAGAGAACACAGCAGGGGTTAGTGACAGCTTGCAATCAGTGTTTCCCTGTCTTAGTCATTGCTTATATTAAGGCATATACAGCATTATATAAATAGGTGGTTTATTATTTGAGCAGCATGGGATGCTGAAGAAGCCAGTTCTCACTCACTTGTAAACAAGAAGAGGAAATTTAGCATCACTCTGCCTTTTCATTTCAAAGGAAATTCCTTACATTTACAATGTAAAGATTCATTTTAGTGTTTGTTATATACTGATTAATGTAAAGGGCCTAGATATTCCACACATTGTAGGGTTATACCTCTGGAGGGATCTTGACACACTTTAGAGGTGGGCTTATGCAAATCTCATGAAATTCAACAAAGTCAAGTGCCAGATCCTGTACCTGGGTTGGGGCAACCCCAGATACACCCACAGGTTGGGCAGAAAATGGACTTAGAGCAGCCCTCTAGAGAAAGACTTGGGGTGATGGTTGATGAAAAACTCGACAAGAGCCAGCAGTGTGCACTCACAGACCAGAAAGCCAAAGGAATCCCGGGCTGCATCCAAAGGAGTGTGGCCAGCAGGTCGAGGGAGGATTCTGCCCCTCTCCTATGCTCTCATGAGACCCCACCTGGAATACACATATGGTTGTGTTGCCCCCAATGTACGAAAGACATGGAAGCCATGAAGTTGAAAAGAAGACTGGAGCACCTCCCTGGTGGAGACAGGCAGAGAAGGTTTGGGCTATTCAGGCTAGAGAAGAGAAGGCTGTGTGGAGACCTCATGGCAACCTTCCAGTGTCTGAAGGGGGTATACAGGAAAGATGGAGAGGGACTCCTCATCAGGAACTGTAGTGACAGGACAAGGGGCAGTAGCTTCAAACTGAAAGAGGACAGGTTTAGATTAGATATTAAAAAGAAATTCTTTGCTGTGACAGTGCTGAGGCACTGGAACAGGTTGCCCAGAGAACTTGTGGATGCCCCAAACCTGGCAGTGTTCATGGCCAGACTGGATGGGGCTCTGGGCAATCTGGTCTAGTGGAAGGTGTCCCTGTCCATGGCAAGGGGTTTGGAACTACTTCATCTTTAAGGTCCCTTCCAACTCAAAACATTCTATGATTCTATTCTGAGATTCTAAAATTGATATTTAACTCCTCAAAATTTCTCCAACAGTTAAGGCAGAGAATCTACAACAGGAATCAGGAGAATATGTGATGGAATTTTGTTTTCCCTTCAGCAAACTAACTTTCCTTTGAACACTTCTGACAGGAAAGTCATGTGGAGAATAATGTGGAGTCCTTTACCAGGGCTTTTAGGTCGTTCTTTACCCATGAGGTAGATTTCTGAGCCTCTCCATTTCCAGGCATCAAACAGTGGCTGCTGCCAAGAAAGAGAGCACTGACCTTTAGCAAAGCTTACCAAGAATGAGCAGGAAAAGAAAAGTAACTCTGAAACCTGCATTTGCAGTTAATCAGAACAAAAGGAAAATTTTTCTGGTAACACACTGACTGCATAAGGCACAACTTGTTAGGCATGTACTGATTCACTAATGCAATGAAAAGGACACTGTATTCCTCCTCTACTCACTGAAGCAGAGAAAATGTACTAGAGCCTAAAAACATTTTCCAAAATGTTTTCCAAAAGCCTGAAAACATTTTTCAAAATGCTACAAAATAAGCAATAACTTTTCAAGAACAAACCAAAATTCTAGTTTTCTGCAGAAACTTTCTGCAGAACATATATTCACTTACATAAAGTGACCCTGAGTAAATGTTAATTATTTTTTTTTCAGTTACACATAGCTGAAAGACAAGCTGAAAATACTGGAAAGCATGGAGTAATTGTGTTAGAAAGCATTATTTGTTTTATGTCATTTAATATTAGGGGGTTATAAAATTTTGTTGGCACAAGTCATTCATTTTTTTCAGCTCAGTCTGAACTGAAATGTCTGTCTTGTAATGTGAAGGTTAGCTTTAAATTGTTCTAAAATATATCCAGATGAGTGGTTGGAACCATTTCACAGCATGGTATGCTGAACACATATGGCTATATTCAAGTCTGAAAGGGAGAAGTTGTTACCAGAAAATCAGAAAGCACAAATATATAAGGCATTAGTTATTAGAAGCACTCTCTGGAATCTTTGCTATATATTCATAGCCTGCTTCTAAAAACCATGTTAGTTTGCATTAAAGCATTTCACTTAGAATAATAGATAATGATTTTTAGAATATATTTAGCATTCAACTTGGTGCAATAATTAAGAATTTATCATTGATTATTATATCCCATTCCTTTTCTATGTAAGAAGGTAGTTTAGAAGAGTTGATAATAACAATTCTTGTTATTATTTTGCACACCCAGATATGTGAAACTCAGGGAGGCCAGAGAAACAGTAATATTTTATAATTCTGGAGAAACTGCTAAGGGATTTCTGAGCTCTGAGGTGTTAACTACAACTAAATCAGCAAATGTTTTCTCACCACAGAGTATTCTGAAATAATAGACATAGGAAGGGGCTAAAATATTCTCGGCACCCAACACTCACTGGATTTACATTAAAAATCTGGATTATATCTCAGGGCTTTCTGTGTTTCATGGTTGTTCTTGTAGAACCAAAAATTTTAAAAGGGGTTAAGAAGTCTTTAAAATGTGTAACTCTGCACACTGAAGCTCTGTTATAAAATAAGGGGCTGGAAAGAGAGAGCCCTGTATTGGTGGCCTTGGCAGGTGGTGAGGGTTTTGTTGCTGCCCTTTTCTTAACTCTTACAGTAGGATACCAGCTACAGTGGGATTAATGGCCTGGCAGGCCACACTCTGAAGTATGTGCCAGTCATATGCATGCTAATGCTCTTCTACTGCTATTGAAACAGAGCATTTCAGGTGGAGAATAGTAGTGGCTGCACCAAAGATTACCTGGAGATTCGTGAAGGGAATGATACAGGCACACTGGCAGGACGATTCTGTGGGAACTCCTTGCCTTCAAATTATACATCAACTGTTGGACATATCCTGTGGGTCAAATTTGTCTCGGACAGTTCAGGCATGGATGTTGGCTTCAGGGCCACCTTCTCTCACTGTAAGTAGATGTAATTTGATTGAAAACTATCATTCTTTCATAGGAGTTCCGAAATGATTCTAAAAAGTGGTTATTTGGCCCTGTAAAGTCTATTAGAAAATATTGCTGATGTTAAAAAGGCTGTAAATTCACTTAAAAAAATTTTTGTATAATATGTGCTGAATGTAACGGGATGCTCTAAAACACACCAGAACAGAATTAATTTGCATGTAAGTATACTAAATAATTTTGTAAGTGTATCATATTTATTAGGCAATTGACAAATTAAGAAAAAAGTATTTCTTTCACAGATTTCCATTTTTCTTTTTGAATATGACAGTGTCTATCTTCTGGTTTGGATCTAGATTACATCAACCAGGGAGCGGAATTAGGAAAAAGGAAATCCTGCCAATTTATAGATCCGAAATTTCAAGGGACCGTTGCCAACATCAGTCTGATATGCTGCACAAACAGGCTGCTGAAGCTAAATGTCCACAGCCATTCTGATTATGCAAGCTAAACTTCTAGTAATTTTCCTTATTTTGAGATTTTAACTACTCATTTTCAAACCAAATTATCAACAGTTCAGACCTAAATGAAGTCAGAACCATTTTTTACCAGAACATACAAAGGCATTAAAAAAAAAAAAAATTAATGCTTTTGGGTAGAAAATGAACACAAAGTAGTCAGTCAGGGAGGAGTTTATATATGTTGTCTTCCCGCCTCTCCTACACATAGATTCAAGTGGCTCAAATGGGTAATTTCCTTCAGAAAAGGGAACACTGCATCCCTCAAAACAAGAAAATAATTAGATGTGCATCTTAGGACTGTCTGAGACATGTCTTACAGCCTTACAGCACTGTCTAGTCCTAAATAAATTAAGTCAGATGGGCCCCAGTGTTTCTTTTCCTCTATGTGAATTAGAGGCATTACTTGTCTCTTTCTGGCTTTTCAGTGTATGGAAATGACATTGTGGGAGACAGAGGACAAATAGCTTCACCACAGTGGCCCAGAAGTTACCCTCACAATTCCGACTACCAGTGGCGGATAAGCGTTAATGCTTCACAAGTTATCCATGGCCATATCCTGCAGATGGATATCGAAAATCATCCCAGGTGGCAGTATGACAATC
>VYZQ01051264.1:0-16048 GCA_013400655.1 Mystacornis crossleyi
CAAACACTACCCGCAGGGTGGGGCTGAGGGGCTAGGGGCTGGGGCTAGGGCTGGCCAGCCAGGGCTGCAGAGGTGATGCTTCAGAGAGCATTAGCTCCAAAGGCAGTGCTTACCCCTCTCCATCTGCTGAAATGGGTTGGCAAAGGAGAGAAGGAATTTAGCACTGTACGGAGTCTGCTATCCAGAAAAGCAAGAGGGAAAAAAACCCCAGTGACAGAAATAAAGGGTGATCAGTAATCATGCCTTTAATAGCTTGTAAATATTTTTTTTTAAATTCCAGGCAACTAAGACGTACATTTGTTGTGTGTATCTGACTTCTGAAAAAAATATGAGACCACAATCTGTTCTGTTTCTTCCCTTTTCTAAAGCACATAAATTAAAGTATCAGTCACCTCAATATACAACGGTTCAATGAAAGAAAAGGGCTTATCTGTTTTTACAATTCAGTGTCACCTGTTACCTGAAACATTAGCTAGAGTTTTAGCTAGAGAACTTTCTTACAGCAAATAGGAAAACTCAGAACTTAGGCTGTCCAGAAAAATTCGAGAAATTTCCACTCCCTGTTCTCAAACTCCACTTTCTAATAAAGCCTCAGAATAACATTTTCCTGTTAGAAAACAAAAGACCCCAAAACCTCTTCAAACACTCCTCGGAAACACTGTACCATAGAGCTTATTAAACTTAAAACATTAATGGTGCAACAACCTCCTCTTTTACAACTTTAACACAGAACCTGAATTCATGTCAGGATGAACAAGGACAGAAAATGCCAGACTACGGGTGGCCTCTGGTGCCAGGGGCTGCCCAGTGGCCTCCCAGGCTCGGTATCCAGTAAATGCTCTCAGCTGTGACCACACCTGCAGACTCAGGGACCTCAGCCCACATAGCAGATCTGGCTGAGGCCTTTTCATGATTCCCTTGCTGCACTCAGCCCCACCTTGCACAGCCAGGACTAGATTTCAGATGGAAAGACACTAAGGACCCTCCTCTCACTCTGGTGCTAAGGCTCAGCCCTTGTCACAAGTCAGCCAAGTAGCTCTGGCTGCCACCCAATATTCTTGACTATGGATGGTTTCCATAGGTGTGGGATCACTTTATCGGCAACACAGCATGGCCTTTGGTGGAGGGGGGTTGTCCTTGCCTTTTCCCATTACGGGGCATGTGAGCACTGTGTACGTGAGGCCACTCCTCATGAGACTGCTTGGGAGCTGGTAGGAAAAGCCTGTGCTCTAGGACAAGATAGATCACATACAGAGAAATGGCAGTTAGGCAGAAACAGCTCAGATGGCTGATATATCCATCCGTTCCCTAGCACTGAATAGAAAACCTCTGATCTAGGGGGGGAAAAAAGATGGAAGAACATAAAAGGAAGCAAAAACATGACCTTTACTGCTTTTTCATCTTCTGTAGTTTTGACTAAAGAATCTGACCTATAAGTGCAGCTAACTCCAGAGACCAATGTACTCTTTCACAGTCTTGTGTGTGTGCAGCGCTAGAACCAAGTCACAACTACAGGTGCAAAGGAACAACGTCACAGTCCTCAGAAGACCTGCTCTGTGCACTTGCCAGAGCTTGTTTGCTGATAAAGTTAAGCAAAGAGGTTCATTCTTCTTGAGCACAAAAAAAAATCTGTCAAACCAACTTCTATTACAGAGAGATTCTAAACTGACATAAATAATTATAGTCTTGATTAAAAATAATATATTATTCTAGATTTTTGGTTTTTTAGTTCTCGTGTAAAACCCCTATACTCTTGACATCTAGGAACAAAGACAAAATAAAAACCAGGCACTTGCTGTGCCTTCTCAAGCACTATTGTGGTGTTTAAGGGACACAGAGGAACTTAACAACTGAGATTAAAGTCTACAGTGGAAAACAAGAGGCGTTCTTCATGCCGTTGGCTTTTTCAAGTCTCGGATTTGCTTAATCAGGTAGTTCTTCTCATCAGTGAATTGTTCGTCATCCGTCCTTTCTTTCTGGAAATTGCTCAGAAACTCAATTAGCTTGGGTTGGTTTTTCAACAGGATCTCCACAATAGGCTGTGTTTTGTTTGGACTGGCCACAAAAACCTAACACACAAACAAAATCAGGCACAGAGAGACAGCGAGGGGGTGGGGACACAGAGAGAGAGAGAGAGAGAGAGAGAGGAACATCAGTCACAACATCCCCATAAGTTACCTTCTAACAAGTCAGCTGAAGGCTAGCAGGCAGATACTGTACTGCTACACACCTTGTCCCAAGGCAGACAGAGAGGAGTTCAAACATGTTGGTTCAACAGCAAATTGAAGCAAAACTATGTCCAAGTGTGGTGTCGCTTCCCTTTAATTTTGCTCTTTGTTGATAAAAACTTTTGACTGTAAACCCAGCTGTTGAGAGGGAGCTATCAGTTCTCAGCCTCTTCCCACCCACAAGACAAATACACAGAAATTAATTATCAGGAGAATGGAAAAGCTTTGTGTCAGTATTGATATCATTTCCATATTAAACCAGGCCTAAAATTAGACTTGCCAGCTTTGTTTTGGTTTGGAAAAATATGTCAGAGGCCTCACTTCCCTCTGCCTAATCCATTCATGGGAGCATGGAAACTTACAGCAGCAGGAGCCGGAGGGTTGTGGTGTGCCCAGCACCTTTGCAGCCCTCGCTGACCAGAGGAGGATGGCAATGCAGGACGGTGACGTGAGACACAGATACTCACCTGGCACAGCCAGCCTAGCACTGTGTGCTTACTGGCCTTCTTCAATACTAGGTTTTAAGGATAAACCTGCCCATGCTCTGACTTTTCCTCCTGTAATCACTGAAGCTGCAGTTTTACTGCTCTGAACATGACCCCTCACACCACAGCACTGTTTCTTTAACATTTTCTCCGGGTTAAGTGCAAACCTAAGGCTGGTTGCAAAGGCCAGTGGTGAAGGGCTCTTTTCAGGGACCTCGGGATGCCACAGAGATGGGGTTCTGGAGATGTCGGTCAGGAGGGGCAGGGGGGGAGCGGGGCTCACGGTGGGAACACACGTGGAGCGCATCCCAGCCACCCCGGGAGCAGCTCCCACATCTGGCTCGCACCAAGGTTACCATGGCTGGTCAACAAACACCGCCTGAGCGCTTGTGCAACGACAGAAATAACT
This sequence comes from Mystacornis crossleyi, assembly GCA_013400655.1. Taxonomy (NCBI): domain Eukaryota; kingdom Metazoa; phylum Chordata; class Aves; order Passeriformes; family Timaliidae; genus Mystacornis; species Mystacornis crossleyi. The sequence continues at coordinate 3,123 of VYZQ01051264.1, forward strand.
CCAGTTATTCACTACCCGATGAGAAGAAATTAAGGATGGACAGAACTGGAAAGCGTCCAGTTTCCCTCCAAGCCTGTCCAAACCAGAATGAAAACAAACATCTGCTGACAGTACAGAATGGCATGTTGTCCTGCTGAGCACAGGCGGTACCACCGCTGGCTCCTGATCTGGGGCTCTTCTACAGGTCCCTTTGTCTCCACTGAGGTTGTGCCCACAGGAAAACCTGGACTACATCCAGCTGCCCAGGGAGGAGCTGTGCTACTTGATGAGGATCATGCACACTCTGTCCCAGGAGGCTGTGCTACAGCCTCTTGTCCCTAAGACAATGCCTGATAAAGCATGGGGCAAGGTCCAGACTGGACCCACCATTAGGTTTCGTGCTCCAAAATCAGAGGATGTCATACAAGTGGTGGGGAAAGTTCCACATTGGGGGAACATGTGGAAGGAGTGGGGTTCAACACACACCAACAGTACCCCACTGAGTACTTCTGCCCAAACAGGAAGCTAAAAGTACTTTTTTATTTCACAAAGGTGAGGCAAAGCATCTGCTCTTAAACCCTGGCATCCTGATGCCAGAATAGTCCTAATCTCTGTCTGTGCTTTTGTCTCCTCTGGATCCCTCCTCCTCAGGCTGCTCCTAGGAGACCCTGCTACAAGGGACTTTGACCTCTGCTCTGCAGAAAGAGCTGCAATCTCTGCCATGCTGGGTGAACACTCCCCAAGTGTATTACAAAATTTTCCTTGATCTAGTGGCCAGGCCATGGTCCCAGTGACAGTACACTATCTCCAGCTATTCACACCGGCCTTCACCTTGCCCTTCCCTAATGACCCTGAGCTATCATCCAAAATAATTCCTTTTTATTCCTGCTTGCCACCTAAAACTTCTCAAGTGCAGCACTAACAGCCTCCACTCCCAAGGATCCCTTCTGAGCAGCCACTTTCCTGCACGATGCCCGAAGTACTCACAGGGCAGCCTCGTACCAGGGACACATCTGCCTGTGGGTGGGATGGCCAGTTCACAGCTCTCACTACACTTGAGGGACTCTCAACAGCTGCAGCATCTGAAAGCAGCCTCTCCTCCTCTGCAAATAACTTTGATACATTGCTATAGATGCATTGGTTCCCCTTAGACTGGGAGAAAAAGGGTTTGGGGATGTAAATCACTACTGAAGGTACTTTACAGCTTTCCAGTCTGTGCTTTATCTAGGGAACACGAATCTTGAGATCTCACGTGTATGGATATTTGGCTCTGGATGAGGCTGCAGCACTTCATGCTCTCAGTTGGAGCAGCCCCAGGAAGCAGCCTCTTGTGTGATGACCTACTGCAGGTGATCATGCTGATGGAAGCTGGACACTTCCAGGATTTGGGTTACGATAAGCCCCTAGTCATCTGGATGAACTGCCTTGGGAAAAAGCAGGATGTAAGCCTACAGGCGAGGATTTACAGATCTTCATAAGAAATTTTTATTCTGCAATTCAGTTCCCCCTTGGTGACGAGGAGAAGAAACCATCAAACACACTGTCAGGCCCCACATGTTCAGAAATCATCCGAGGACAATGCAAATGGAAGCCATCAAAGAAGGCCTCACCTTGAAGTGCTGAACATCTTCCTTCAATGAATATTAGGCCTTCCTAATATTGTCTGAAGGGTGACTCTCAAAATGATGAAATCTAACTAATTCTTCTTGTAAAAGCTCTCTGCTCTGCAAACAGAACTGGAAGGTTGGTGGTAAACCCAGTAAATAGCATTTCATATTGGTCCTAGCACTGGTATTACCACAGCAAATAATAAAGAACTTAGTTTAATAGAAGCCATCACATCCTGTTTATCTTCCTGCTCAATTATTTATAGATTACAATCTTCCCCTTGCAAAACTGGCAAAGTGCACATTCAAACAAAGATCATGTCAACTGCCAGTCTTGCTCAGTGTCAACAGGGACTCGTAAAGAGAGAATGTTCAAGGACCAGAAAATTCCTGAAATGTTATTCAATACTTTGGCTAAGCAAACAAAATCAATTCTGCCAGTATCAACTGACCAGTTTCACAGAGCCCAGGAGTGACCAGTTTCATAGAGCCCAGGAGCAGGACCACCACGAGAGTTTATGTTAGAAAGGGTCCCCCTCATTCAGAAGTCTGTATTGCCATAGAGAAGGAGATCAGTCCCTAAAAACAGAAACATTATTAATGCTATCTGGAACATTTCAACTTAAATGAAGTTGGATCGAACCACAGAGAACTTTGTTCCACCTGTGGTTTTATTATGAAAGGATATATGTTCTAGAGCACTAAATTCAGATACATGAGAGAGACAGAGACCCAAAATACAGTACCCATATAAAAATTCCAACTCTAAATATAGCTATCTCAACACAGAGACAGCTCAATTTCATGAGTATTTGCAAAAGGTCTGGAATGAAAATCAACTCTGAAGCTTCAAAAGTTGTCCAAAGTCCAACTGTTTCTACCGTCTCCATTAAAAGTCCTAATGTATTTCTTCAAACAAACATCAAAATTACTTTATTAGAGAATTTGACCTTATTTCCTTACAATTAATAACCAGGCATTACCACCCTCTGGGACAACAGAGCAAAAGTGATTACAGAGGTTGGATGCCCTGGTCTGAGTATTTTCAGACTTACTCTGGGGTCATGCACAATGTTACTGTCAGGACACTGCACACACAGAACACACACGGTTCATGCTGCTTATAGCACAATGCTTCACATAATAATCCCTGCCCTTTAGAGTATCCAGCTGAGAAACAGAGAGGACACATCCCCACAAACACGGCCTCAGCTTCGTACCAAGAGCAAACTGTCAGTGTGGTCAAATTATGTGAGGCCATTTGCAGAGCAAGCTGCAGGAGGTGGCTCGTAATGTGCATGAAAGAGAATGGAAAAATGAAACTGAGGTCACAAAACACAGTGTACCCATTCCATTTTTAGATTTGAACTGTAAAATATATCTTGCTAAATGTCTCCTTAAGAACAAGAAAGTCGCATAATCCCAGCTCACTGCTACAGGGTGTTTTCCTCAAAATCAGCAAATTGTTCATGTGAAATCCAAGAGAGCTGTTCCTACCCTTTGTTTGTGAATATGTGAGGTCAAAGGAATACCTGCACCTTGTTCACATACATCTGAAAGATACGGCCTCCCCTACAGCCAGGCAAACTCAAAGTAGGCTCTGCTAATGAAACACATCACAAATCCGTCACAGGAGCTGGAGAGCCCTTCCCAGTATTTGATCTCCAAAGTGTGTGCACTCGAGACTGACATCTCTCCACTGAAGTCACTGCAGAGAAAAACCGGTGACTCTCAAAGCCTACGACTCTAAGTGATCCCCTTGGATTATTTAGGGAGGAGGGAAGGGGTGAGGTGTGTTAGCTTTTCCTCATGATTAAATACTGGGTAATCCTTATGCATACGTTGTCTGGGACATCCGGTTTTACAAAGCAGCTGCAGACCTTTAGGAGGATGGTGCTGCAAGGCAGAAGGTCCATTTTTTTTCAGGCAAAAGGAAGAGGAGGGGCTGGAGTTAGAAGGAAGATCAACCATCTCCTAAATGGAGAATGGAAAGAGGCACTGCAGGTGGGCACTCTGTCTTCATTTTCCCACTCACAGTAGGTTGGATGAATGAAATATTCTCAGAGCTTGGGGGTATTGGCATTTTCAGCCACAAAACGTTCCTGCAAAATAAGTTTGCACTAGAAGTGCTCATCACTTTAATCTCTATCTTACAGTTTCAAATCTGCAATAATTAGAAATTGCCTCAGGGAGTAAGAGTCATAAGCCTTTTTTGGGGTCAGCTAGGGCATGGGAGTGTTGGAATCTGGATGCTTACAAAGCAAACACTTTTTCATTTCAACTGTGTCTAACTGGTGAAACATCTAAATCAGGTAATTTAAACCCAAGTCTTTTGGCAGCTCAGACAGAGCAGCAAGTATCCACTTCTCAGCAGACCTTTGATTCCAAATCACTGTGGTTAGTCTACTGTAATTTCAGCCAGGACTGTGTAGGTATTTTGCAAGCATAATTTTAAAATGCAGGCACAGTTTAAAATTTATGAGATTAGAAACTGAGGGCAAGATTCCTCTCCCAGTTACATTAACATGGAATTATTACAGCTGACAAGAGAACCGAGCTGAGGGACACAAACCCAAAAACAGGAGGCAGGGACACTGCAGAACAGGGCACAAACAGCCAGTCTCTTAAATACTTAAGGATTTCAGTGGTTCTCAAGTGAAATCAGAGGGAAAAGAGCTTCTATGACCCTCTCTACAAAGCTAATTCACAGTGCAATTTTCTGTAACACATCCCATAATGACCCACCCCCTGGGGAGGACCTGGATGCTGCTACATCCAGGGAACCCAGATCCTCAGCGAGGAGGATCCTAAAAGGGGAGCTGCTACACCTCTACAGTTACTCTGTAGTGTGCTGCTGGTGATTGTGAACGAGCAGTTTCCAGTTGATGAGGTTCTGCTCTGAGTCTGCAGCTCCCCCACAGTGAGCACTGTGTGTGTGAGGCAGTGTGAGAAATGCCACGGGAATGCCTTGGCCCTGCTGAGATGCTGCTGACTGGTACCACTGGAAAAGACCAACAAAATCTTATGGAGGTATCTGAGGACAGAGTTTGACCCTTTGAACTCAAGAGATACAACACCACTGTTGCTCCATGGTTTGTTTGGCTGACACTCCAAGGTCCAAGCATTGTGTCCACATGGCAGCAACCACAAGTGGTCAAGCAAGGATGAGCCTGCAATATCCCCACTCTAACTGGAAATAGGAATGCAACATACTGGAAGGGAGGAATGGGAAGGCAGAATGGGAGGAACAGCAATGTGTGCCATGGTTGCACACTGGAATCCTTTCACGTTATTCCAAGTCCTTTTGAATGCCTCCTAAAATAAGTGCAATCAGCCATTCCCAAGGCCTGGTCCATGCCTATCATTAATTCAGGAACAGCAACTCATTCCTTTCCTAAATAAAAATCTTGCATTTATTCACAGAGTGGCTAAGAAAGCCCAGTCCTCTGATACCTTCTCTGCACTGGCATCTCAAAGGCTGCAAGTGTCTGGAGCCAGACTGCTCGCTTATCTTGGAGCCACACACCTCCCGATAAGGAGGAGGAGTAGAAGTTACTCACAGTGGTTCAGTTGACTGGAGGAAGTCAGCAAGGGAACAGCTTACCAAGCTGCTTATTTCACAAAGGGTTTTTTTTTTTCTTTAATCCTTCTTGAAGCTTTTTTTTTCCTTTTTGAAAACTAAAAGCTTTTTAGAGAAGCTGCACATTCTCTAAGTCTCCACACTGAAGATCTGAAAGCTTTTTTTCCAAATCAGAAATGGCATAAGTACAAAACTCAACAAGTCACCCTGAATTTGTGGAGGGTGATGTAACCTCTTTCCACAGTCATTTGGTGTTATCTGGTATCTTTCTTAGCTAACTTAGGGAAGGGATATCCTTAGACGCTCAAAATTCTTCTTCTGATAATCATTAACAACTCTATTTATAGTTAGAAATTAACATGTTCATTCCAAATTAGAGTTAGTTTTGCATAACAATCTGACTCACCCTCTGTCCCAGAGCAGAGAACTCTTTTGATAGGAAAATGGTAAACTTCTAACTTATTAACATTAATCATCATAAAAAAAGGGACACTGGTTGGGTCTGGTAATTGTTTAACACTGCATTAATGTCACTGCCAAAGGATGGAAGGATTAAACTCATTTCAAGCTCAGATTTACCAAACCTTTTAAATACCTTTAAAAGCAAGTTCAGTTTGCACTGATGCCCAGCACCAGAACTACCTACTTTTAATCTTAATTTATAGTTTTAAGACCTTTATTTTTTTTATCTTTACCCAGAATCACAAGGTAAAATGATCCAGCAGTTGAGAGGAGGTCCCCTGGATACTACCTAGAAGTTGTGTAATTTGTTACCTGTAGCTCATGGCTACTTCACTGACTACCCTCAGCTCAAACCAAAATGATGCTGCTTTAGGTCTCACCTGAAGGCAGGCAAACAGAAATCAGAGGTTGAGTGATAGAAACCTTTTCAATTATGACACTCTCAAACACTGCAAGCGACTGTAAACCCCAACCTTTGCCTTAATTTTCTGGACTTCTTGTCCAGCTTGAAAGACACTTTTATGAAGAGAAGAGAAAGTCTGCCACCTCTGCAACTCATACTGGCTCACCTTGAACACATGGAATGCTTCAAACTGAATGTTGGGGCTTTTATCTCGCAGCAAGTTCATCATCAGCTTCAGGTTTTCTGGTTTGCTGATGTATTTCGTCATGATGGCAAAGTTGTGTCGGTCCAGAATCAGTTCACCCAGAAGCTGGAAGCACAAGTAGAAAAAAACAACCTTTTTTTTTCATTTCACCTCATCATTTTTGAATGCAAAGAAAGCAGAAGCCTATTTCAATGATTGCTTAAGAAATTTCAATGTCACTACCTTTAAAAAAGAGAAAAGGAACCAGGCTTGTTATCATGCAGTGGGTTACCTAATGCCCAATAATGCTCATCTTCTAAATACTACAGAGAGGGATCCTACCTATGGGCTGGGTGTAATAGGGGCTGGTGTGCGCAGTTCGGACAGAAGCAAGTGTAGTGCAGGTGTCCCACAAAGACACCTTCATTTCATTCCCGGGCTACGTTCCCACCCCGCTCTGCTTCCATGTGCAGGCCATGTCACACTTGGTGCACCAGAGACTGCCACGTTACTCCCAAGTTCATTGTAGCCCCCATTCTGAACCAAAGCACAGATCTGAGGTCAGGGGAAAAGTGATAGTGCTTGTCCCATAGAAATGGCCCAGTGCTTCACCAGAGATCCAGGAAAGAAAAGACACAGTGAGCTCCTGTGCATTTCAGGAAGAGCATCACAAGCCCTTAGTTCTTCTTTTGACATAAAAATGGCTGCGCCATTGCCATACACGCACCTTGATATTCATACAGGCATAACATGGAGTACAAATTTAGGAGGAAAGTGCTCACTTTACCTTCAGAGATTGTCTCTTTGTTACGTAATTCTCAGAATGAAGGAGTTTTTCATAATCCTCAAAGATCTAGAGTAACACACAAGAAGAAAACACAAATGCATCAGATTCATGTGCATCCTTCCTTCTCTTATTCCTTCCCACCCCAGAGGAGCAGCAGAGGCTGCAGCAGTGCCACCCTCTAACACTTCACTGCAATGCCAGGCCCAGCTCTGTTCTCTTGGCCGGTTATCATGCAGAGAATTAACGCCCAGGAACACTCCTCTTCCAAGTGCTCAGAGGGGGAATACCACATATGGACTGGATGGAACAGGGGTGGTGTGAGCCAACTGGGACAGAAGTAAGCCAGTGCCTGGACAGCCCTCTCTTACAGAAGGGTGACTCTGCTGCGAGGACGTGTGGGTCCAGCACATAATGTCCACTCACTCATATCGTGGTCATGCCTGGCTGTGTGGCTTAATACAACACCCCAAAATGGTGATGGTGCATCCCAAATGCTCCTTTTGTGAGGTGCAACCTCGTTAAAGCTGTTTGCCCAGTGAGGGTCACTAGGAGCAAAGCATGTGCTGGATTTTGCAGGGATGTACCAAGGGGATCTTGTGGTCAAGAAGACTGAGAGAGAAGGCCGCAATGTGCTCAAACCATCTACCAAACAAGCGAGAAGAATCAACGCTGCTGTCCAATAGTCACCAAAAAAAAAAAAGAAAACAAAACAAAAACAAACCCTCACTTAGGCAATTAATACTTAAAAATTTAAAACGTTAAATAAATGCAGAATGGGGACTGTTCCAGTGCAGTGCTTCAGTATTAAGAGAAAAGATTAGCAGAGACACTTATTTTGCTCCAGCTAAGCTGCATTTGTGACTCAGCAAGAATAAGCTTGCTCTTTATTTAACCTTTCTGGTGGTAACCAGAATGAAAGAAATTTGTCTTTTCATTTTGGCAGTGAAATAAAGAATACTTCAGGTAACACGAAAATGTAACCCACAGTCTAATTCCGTGATCTGTATCGGTCCAATTTTAGTTGAATCCAATGGAATTTTTCTGACCCACATTTGGTCCAAAATGGAGCCAAAAAATCAAAGTGAAAAATAGCAGCTAACCAAGGGACTAATCGCCTTAGGAAGATAGTAGGAATACTCAGACCTCAGTCCCTCATTTAGGTACATGTAATTTCCAGTAATGCTAAAACTTTTTTCAGTAACTCTTCTTCTCTCTCCCAAAGTACAATAAATGACACCACTATGGCCGTGTCAGTGCTAGGGTGTCACAAAACTGTTCAAAACTACGCACAAGTTTTCCCCCATGATCTGTTTACACACGAAGTTTCAGTTCCATTCACACGTGAGGAGATCTGAGGCATGCAGCAAGCAATTAAACTTGCTTTTAAACTACGAGTTCTCCCGAAACTGTGTCCCAGGTGTGTGCAGAGGGGGTACCTGCATTTCACATGCCAGGCGTGGATCCTGCTCCAGTACAAAAGCAGTGTTTGATTTTGCAGTCCTATGTGAGTTTATGCGGAGCACGAAACCCCCTGTCCATTTTTTTCCAGCCAAGCATAAATAAATTTTTTTAGAAGTCTTACGGCACTGATACTTACTACATCATAATTTTGTTCCAGAAATTCTGCCACCAACAATTTGTGTCGTGTTAACAGGTCCTGGGGAAGAACAGAGAAAGGTTACCTGAGAGAGCAAGCTCCTTTGATTGTCCCATGATTCTCAAACGTATTTCAGCATTTTTGACCAGAAGGCATTTACAACATTATTTCTATAGACAACACTACGTTCATTATACACTAGTAGGACTTTAAGGAGAACTCAGTTAACGTAATGCTAACAAAATCAATACAGAACTATTCTAATACTCTTTGTTTTTATTCTTGTTTCCCTCCCATGTTTTCTTGTTGTTGATAGGTCCTAGTGCACAGTACTCGCATTAAACAGGGATGGGGAAATGGAAGAAAGTAAGTTAACCCTTTATGGAGGATGAGCTATGGTCTCCAAGCCAAAAGTGATCTACATGCTACCCCACAGCTGGGAATGGTGCCAAGCCTGAACTGGTATTGCTCATCTCCAGGAATATGACAAGGAAAACTCAAATTCAACCACTGTATATACATTTAGCTGTTTAATAATGAAACCTAGGCACCAACCTAAGCTAAGCCATCCAGGCTCCCTCCACCTCCACTCCCTTCCCAGGAAGGAGTCTCAGGTAAGCGGGATGAGTCTCTTCCGTAGAGCTTTTTCTGCCCAAGGTTGGTTTTCTGACACAAGGCAGTAGCAGGCTTTTCAGACAGCTGGACAGGCTGCCTCCCATTCTAAAAGACCAACTAATTCAAATTTAAATTTAAAAAACCTCTCCCACAGAAAGGGGATGCTGGTGCCCAGAGACAGAGATGCAAATATTCAGCTCCACAAGAAATTGAGTCTTTTTACTGGATGAATAGCTTTGAAATGGAGTGGCCAGTGTGAGGCATTTAAGTATGATTCTTATCTTACTGCATCTTTTCAAACACAACATTGATCACAATAAATGCCTGATGAAGTCCATTCAAGTTGGTATTTTTCAGTTAATCAGTTTCTACTCTTTTTCATAATCTTGTTCTTGGTTTCCCTACCCAGGCAGAGACTGAAGCTGACGAGGAGCTCAAGCAGATGCGCAGACACATCCTCACAAATAAAAGAAATCCTTTACATACTAATCCTTTAATTTATTTTTGTCATCAATTATAAGAGGAAAGCAGAAGGTTACAAAATCCAGTGCCTGTTTTAAATACATCCCTTCATTTAGCAGGACTGCAGTGACAGCAGTTTTAAAGGCTGAGTGAAACACGTGATTCAGGAGCTTTTATGCAGGGCACTTAGAGGCAAGTACAACATCCTTCAATAGGGGGCACAAATGAAATATAATCCAAAATGAGTTTTTCATAGAAAATGGTGAGGAAGCGTGGAGCAGCAGCATTCAGCCAGCACGTTCCAACTGCTGCCTGCAGCCTCCACAGCCAGCTTATACCTTGAAATACAAGCCCTTTTCCTCTGCATTTTTAACAGCTCTGTTTCCTCCCTGCAATGCACCTGGATAACTTTAATTAAGAAGCACATCTCCAGATCATAAAAAATTCCAGTACTTCCCTACTATAAATCTCCTCAGACTCTAATGCATATTTAATAAGCCCTCCTCTGGTGCATAGACTATCCAAGGCTTTCAGCTCTGAACCAGACACCCTGATGGCAACTACAAACCCAACATGGGGGCAACGTGAGTTGCCGAGAGAACCAAAAGCGTGAGTTCAGTAATCCAGCCAGAAAACAACCACAGCACTTATTTTTCCAGTATTAGAAATGAGGTAGCTCCATATTTCAGGATTCAATCACTTCCACATCACTTTTTGCTGTTCCAGCTATTCAGGGTAACGGGCAAACGGGAGATGAGATGTGCAGCTGGTTTATTTCCAGAACTGACCGTGTACCAGGTGCTAAGAGGCAATTTCAAAAAAACTAAAAATGCCATTTATACATTTCCCCCAAGCATTTTAAAAGGCGATTTCTGTCCTTTGTCTGAGGATGAACTGCCCTCATACTCCTCTCTTTCCAGTGCATGTGAGGATGTAGAATCCTATTTTTAAATCCTGCTAAAAATACACTCAGTTCACAGGGGACAGAAGTACATTCTACAGCTGTAGATCTGCGAACAACATCAATCCCTCTTTTTTTGGGAGGCTTGTAGCAGCCCGCAGTCCCTGCCACAGCTTAACTGACCCCTGTTCCCATCCTGCCTCCTGGCTGGGCTGAAGACCGTCCATCACCACCAACACACTCTGCTGTCGTGCTCAAAGCAGGACCTGGGGAGAAGATGCAAATCTGTTCTGTCAAGCTGGGAACTGAGTCCAGGAGCACTTTTTCTGAGCAGAGACAAATATTCTTCTGAGCATAGGGCAAAATGCCAGAAAAAAAAGATTTAAATATCCCAGTTATGTTGCATTTTTATACCTTGTCTGTGTTTCTGTGCTACTTTGAATTTCATAACCTTTACCCAATGGACACCACAACAGCGAAATTTAAAATAAGGGAAAGATACTGCAACTGATTAAGGGGTGATTTGAATTGCTAATCCTGCTCAAGTCATTACTTAAGAATGCAACGTTATCTCCATTATGCAAATCTTTATTCCATTCAGTAGATTAGTAAACACCAGTAAAAAGACAGGTTTCAGTGTATGCTGAATCACTGAGCTGAGTTCTAACATTCCTTACAATTACTCCTGAGGTCTATCTAATCATGTTTCTAATTAGCTTTGAAAGGAAAGAATAAACAATGTGTTTCTATGACAGCAAGGAGCTCAGTGATATAAGAAAAAAAGGAGTTACATCTATATTTAGAAGAGTCTTTAACTAAAAAGATTTATCCTCAGCTTTCTTAAATTGTTAATAAGTTAATCTTCCCTGTATGTGAAGTTCTCAGGCCCCGAATTTTTTTTTTTTTTTCCCTCAAAGACTATACTGGCACCTGGTGGGAATGATAATGGTCACATACAAACTCCAAGAAATTTGGCAGCTTCACCCCACCTCGTTTTGAAAACAACACAAACTCTACACAGAGCCTGTGCAGTGCTTCCACCTACTTAGCTTTTAGCACTACAGTCCCTACTGTGAATCAGGGGTCAAAAGTAAGACTATGAATACACTGTGAAATAATCAGCAGGCTTGGCATTAATCTAAATTTGACTGCTGAGATCAGAAGGGACAGCAAAAATTACAATGATTTCAAATGTTAGTTTTAAATGATGCGTTCTATTTACTGGTGTGGTCATGATGGGCAGCAGGTTTGTCTTGGGGGAACGTAGGGAGAGAAAAAGGTTATGCATTTTACAAGAACTGTATGTAATACATGATTAATTTGAGTTTTAAATGGTAGCATAAAAGACCGTGGGTTATCAAGGTGAAGAATGTTAATTAAATACAGATTTACATTTCTCTAAAGGTTCTTTGCAGACTTGATCACTGTTGTGAATCCTGCTACAATCAGACCAAGGGTTAATTATATCTTTTACTGAACAATAAAAAAGCAATGCAACATCAGTGATGACTTCTGATGGAATGCTGCTTTTGACACAAAATGTGATGCAGGTATTGAATAATTTACCTTGAATGTAGCAAAGGCATCAGAAGCAATATCAAAGGTTGACATTTCCACATATTTAAAAAAGTCTCTGAACTGTTCTGAAAATAGTATGATTTTGGCCAAGGGTTCGTGGCGAATACACTCTCTCAGCATAATTCCACAACGTAAGGCAATATTTGGGGATTCATATCTGGAGAATGAAGAGAAACAGAAAACATCAAAACATAGAAGAACAAAGATTAAAAGGCACTCTTCTAACAACAGGGAACTTTGTAGCACAGGGAATGCATGTGCCAGAGGGGACACCACACATGGATGGCAGCTCCCAGCCACAACGCTGTACCCAACTGCAGGACCTCATCCCAAAGCTTAGGAGCAGACACACAGATAAGGCTGCCACAGTTTTTCATTGCAAACCTCTCTCTTTCCAAGCCAAAACACATTTCAGTGTAAATTTGCACTACACCTCCTCTCTGTGGCAAGACTGGGGGGAGTGTGCAACATTTCAACAGAGCTCCTTCACCCTTTTGGATTTGTGAGAAAGCACAGTGCGTACAATATAATAACCCCCCTTTTCAGATTCAATTCTGAGCTCCTCAGTTTATCCAAGAAAACTGTAACACCTCATGACCATCCATCACCTCCCACTCCTCTTCTAGAGGATGTCGCTCTAGAGTATTAATGAGGAAGGTAGGAAGAGTCTCTCCAGGCAGTCTACACAGAATTAACCTTTCTGTAGCTCTGAAAAACCTTTTTTTTTTTTTTTTTTTTTATTTTTTCTTTTTGAGAGGGTTTGCTCCACTC
>VYZQ01051266.1:0-63270 GCA_013400655.1 Mystacornis crossleyi
AGAGAGCCCTCGTAGAAGAAGAGGTCCCAAATACGCAGCAGCAGCTTGATGTGGACAACACTAGCGAAAGAGGTGAGGAACCAGTGCAAGGTGATCAAGGAGAGCTCTGTGAACAGAGACGTGGGAAATAATCACAACAGAAGAAGTCAGTCAACCGGTGAAGGTGAACTCTCCTAAGGGCTTTCCTCCACACATTGCCTCCAAGGTCAGGAGGTTTGCTCCTCTCCCTGATGCTCCCCTTTGTAAAAAGAACAATACTCTTTGTCTGCATGTCACCCTGGCAAGAAAAGCTATGGTTTCTAGGGCACACTTTTACCAATGTCGTGCTCCTGAAGCAGCTTGTCCAGGCGGGGCAAGTACTGCACGATGAGCTGCCGCAGGACACGCTGGTCTGTCTGCACACCCATGAGGGTGGTGCTGAAGTAGGAAGCAGGAACCAATTCCTCAATGATAGCACACATCATCCAGAAGGCATCCTCCTCCTCCAAGAAGAGCAGCAGAGAGGCAGCCACCTAGGATTTTGAAGGAAGAAAAACTGCATGTCCTAAGAGAAATAGAACTCTTTCCCCACTTTCTCACATGGAGAGATGGAGCAGTATCTAGGTGACAAAAATCTTCCTTCTGCAGGAACTCTCCTGCAGTCTCCACTCAAGGGATTTCTCCTCAGTATAATGACTGCCCCACCCCCCAACAGATGGACCAAAGTCTTCCATATCTTTGGATGTGTGGTGCTGTGGTGCTCTGCTCTCCCTTCCTTAGGAGAACTATTCCAAGTGGAAGGGATTTCTCTTCAGCTCATCTGGAGACCACAGTATCTGGCAGCACTACCTCAAATCATTCACTCTGGTGTAGCAACCAGACACAAACTGATCCCTGTCACAAAGATACTCTGAAAGCAGGTTACCATGCCAGTGCCCTGGCAATATCCAATGTCTGGGTAGAGCCAGGCAAGTCCCCGTAGTATCCTGCGCAGCCGTGGCACTCCGATGCTGTTCATGTTGGAGAAGCAGGCGTTGCTGGGCATTGTGCGTAGCAAGTCCTTTTCAATCTGTCAGGCAGCCATAAACAAGGACAGAGTCAGCTTGCAGCACCTGCAAAACTGCCTTCAGCTCTCTGCACTTCCCCCTGGGCCCCTGGCTCAGGGAACTCTGCCTTCCCACACCCACCTGTAAGTCCTCAGGCACCAAAGAAGATGGCCCTGTCCAAGCACCTGGGGTCAGTTTAACAGCCTTTACTGACATGTGGGAAAAATGCCAGTGCAGACAGTGACTTGCTGAATCCCTAGAAATACTTATCTAAACTCAGACCCTAGTTTCACCTCTGACAATAGTAAACATACACCAGTTGGGAATTTCATCTGCTTAGATTTCAAGCATGGCTTCCCAACAAGCACATTCCAGAGAAAAACCAACAACCTGGCCAACTCTGTGAGGTCAAAGGAAGAGGGAAAACACCCTTTAATAGTCTTTTTGGTGTTGGGGGGAACAAAGAAAAGCCCTGAAAACAACTGCCACAACCTCAGCAGAGGTGCATCTGTCAGTCTTTCACCCTTCCCTTCCCTCAGTGGGTATCAGGGTGTTTGCTGAGATGCAACTGCACCATTGTTTCCCAGTTTGCAACTAGCATGGATCAAACCCTTTCCCTACTGTCCTTGGAAAGGGCAGAGCTAAACAATTGCTATTTCAATAAAACAGAGGAGAAATATGCCCGACAGGATTAAGCTTTAGGAGGATTTAACCACACGTCCTTCTCAACTGCCCCTGCCGAGGTGTCAGGCAGACACCCCTTCCTCCTCACACAGCAAATCTTGCCCTTCTTCCCACTCAGCTCTGGGAAGTATCTCCTACCTGTTTGGCAGCAATGGTTTCATCGTTAGAGCTGTTTTTCACAATATCCCGATATGACATCTCTGAGTTCCTCTTCTTCTGCAAAGCCCCTGAGAGGCGCATCCACAGCTGGGGGGGGCAAGGTGAACAGAGATACAAGTCACTCAGCCAGCCCCAGAAAGGCATAACCTGGCACCCTCTGAACCGAGAGATCCCACTCCATGATCTCGTACTCCGGGCACGAGCACCTGCCCAGAACAGGCAGCACTCTCACCTGTGGCCTCATGCTATGTGGGATGCCAGCCAGCACCAGGGAGCGCAGTTTGTCTGAATGCGGCAGGGTGACCTCAATTTTGTCCCAGGTGAGGTCACCCACATCATGGTTGTGTGTGAATTCCAGGTGAGCCTGCCACTTGAGCCTCTGCTGTGGCTCCTCCGTCAGTGGGACCCCCAAAAGCTTGCTGGAGTTTGGCTCAGCACCATCTGCTTCAGCAAAGATGAAGGGGAAGGAATGGAGACAAGTGAGAGAGGGAACAGGAGAAGAAATGAACACAAGGCGGGGTGGGGAACAGGATGGCCATCTGAAAAAAGCACATTCAAAACATTAATTGCTTCCAGTCAGAGCATGGAAAGGCGAAGGTTGGTTTCTTAACTGCCTACTCCATGCAGGAAATTTAATGGTCATAAGCAAAAGGCTTGGGACCTTGAGAACTAAGCAGCTGTCAGCAGGCTTCTAGTCTCTACTTACTCATGATTTAGAGCACAGTGTGGCTGGAATTAAACAAGATCCTGGCAACAGTTATCCTGCTGGGTTTTGTAAGGATCTGTAAATCAGGCTGACAAAAGCATAGCAAGCCTCAGAGCTGGAAAGCAGAAGCTATATGCTCATGGAAGTAATGAGGTGCAAAATGTTAACTTTGGGGATATTTAATCACCAAAAAAAGCTTTAATAAGGACACTTCCAAATTCACAATGAGAGAGCACCTTAACCTGAGGCTGACTTCCTAAAATAGATACTTTAGCACAAGGACAGGTTTGACATAAGGCACTCTGTCCTTCATGATATAATACATCCCAACAATGCGCTCCAAATCTTTCTATTGATTTTATAATGCACAGGTCTATCAAATGCTCTGGCTGAAAAAAATCACTGTGTTCTGTCCTCATCTTCAGGTCATTGCTTCAAAGAGGATCCTCTATGACTCAAGGTGCCTCAGGGTACATATGCAAACAACTTTTGCCCTTACTTTACATAGCCCGAGCCCTGGGAATGACCCCCAGAGCACATGAAACAATTCCTACATCTCCCACTCCTTTCTCTTCCTCTTTGCTAAGGCACCCAGCTGCTGTAGCTCAATGCTCAGCTGCAACAGCACTCCATGCCTCTTTCTATTTGGTTGCCTGCCCCCATAGCTTGCAGAAAAACCAGGATGTAGGTTTTTCCCCTACAATTTGCCCCACACTTTGCTGAGATGCTGAGGTGGGCAGAACGTACCACCACTCACCTTGGCCATGAGTTTTTCAACAGACAGCACATTTCACTGTACCTGCTATGAGCCCTTGCAGTGCTACTGAACACAATGGAAATCCCACTGTGCACTGGGAAAGTCGCCCTTCCCCAGCATGCAGCTGCTAATGGAAATGGTAACTTCTCAACTTTTCTCCCTCTTAGCTGTGGCACAAACTTAAGGGGATGGAAATGACTGCTGCATAGTCTATGCTCTGGACTTCCAAAAGGCCAGCACGTCTAATGCACGTGATTACAAATGGTAGGATAGAGAAACAAGTGCGTAGACAAGATCTAGCACAGAATGGTTGCAAAATCCTGCTACACTTGAAAGCATGGGAAGGGCTGGACACAAAGCAGGTTGGAGGGACAGGACTGGTTTTACCTTCCTTGTCAACTCGGAAACCAAATTCATCGTAGCGGAACTCTGGCTGCTCGACAGATTCTTCTTTCTGGGAGATGTGAGGAAGGAAAACAGACACTTTCAGCAGTTTATCACTGAATAACTGAACACAGACACGTGGATATTGCCCCAACCTACCACTATCCACACTGTGCCCTCTGAGCAATTAGACCCGTTGCCCTTTAATTTTTAAAGCCTTGCACCACAATTCCCAGCTGAGATGTTACATGCCATTCCCATTTTAATTTCTCCACAGAAAAAAACTGTACAGATTTTCCCAGCAGGACTTGAGCTCACCATCTTATCAAGATCAAAACTGCCCAAAACTGGAGGGATACACAGCCCTCCTCATGGACTGAGGAATACACACACACCAGCTGAAGTGGTCTTCATGGTCTGCATCAGTAATACACAGCAGTCCTTCCTGTAACCTCTGCACACACACTACAAATTCAGCTCCCTGCACCCCTCCATCTCCTGCCTGTTGCTCTCAAATTTCCTTTGAAAGGCAGTGGGCAAAACTGGGATTTGCACCTGTGATAGAAGTCCAAATTATAGGCCAAAGAAACTTAAGGTCCAGGACGCAAATCTCAACCTTCCTCATCTGTGCTCATGGTTGGCATTTGGGCATATTAGGGGATACACACTGGAGGTTACAACCAGGCTTTTTTCAGGAGTAAAAACCTACTGCTCTCTCCCCTTTTCTGCAGGCCCATCTACACCTTCTGTGGGGACTCTTGCAAGCACTGCACTCGGGCAGCACCCAAAAAGCACTGCCCACAAAGCTCCACAAAAACCTTTACTGTGCCTTCAGCAAACACTGTGGCTAAGTTACAAAATTCCACAGCTGCTTCCTTCCTTCCTGCTCTACCCACCTGGTGACAAGCTTGAGGCTAGCATTTCCTGCCATGCACAAGCCATCCAGAGTAGCCTGATGATGACAGAGGCTTCCTCAGGGTGTCAACATTTTTACAGTGGAGCAATAGTTGCAAAACAACAGGGAAATAATTCACACAAGTTTCTTTGCACTCTGCAAGATCCTCTTGCAAGAGCGAGGGTGCAACCACATAACATGTGAAATCCACAACCAAAGCACTGGAGGAAAAGTGCTCCCTCTTCTTCCCTGTGGCTTTCAGAGACCACCAGGGTCCCTTTACTTTTGCAAAGCCAGAGAACAGCCCCACCCTGCCCCACACTGTACCTGTGTGTATTTTGCCAGGATCTCCTGAGGCCAAATGCTGGGTGTGAGTGCTGAGAAGGGACCCCCAGCAGAGGGAGTGTGATGGCCTAAACAGAAAGAGATCAACACATAGCAGTGAAAACCTGGAAGACCCTCGGAAGATACACTCAATACAGACTGCTACAGCACGGGAAGGACTCACTCATTAGTTTGTTGCTGCTGCTACTTTAGACACTGAGACAGCTCCTGCTTCACCAAGGAAGCCAGTAATTTCAGATGGTTTTGTTCCTTATTACTGAGGAAAATAGGCAAAAAGGCCAAATGGAGTTCCCTCTAAGAAAGCAATTCTTAGGGAAGAGAAATAGTTCCATGGCATCATATGATCACTCACCTGCTTGGAAAAGCTGTGTGATCAGCAACAAGCCAGGGGAATCATCACCAAATAACTATTATTTTGCAGAAGTAAATGCCTCCTATGGATCAGCACCAGCAGCATTCCAGAGTTCCCTGAACCTCTGTCACCCAGGCACCAGAATGGAAAACCAGAGCCCTCAGAAAGATGCTCAACTGCTCCCTTTTTCCCCAGTGGGCTGGGATATTGTCAGACCATGTCCAGAGAGCTGCAGCAATGAAAGTATGCCTATAATTTTGGTCTTTAGTGTTCAAGACAAGCACCCCTCCAGTCTCAGGTAGAGTCCCAGTGAACAGCTTCCCTTGGAATACAAGCAGACATCAAGTCTTGCAAGTGAAGCAGATAAACATATCCCAGGTCTTCTACTGTTCTATCAGCAAGACAAAGGTTTACTTGGCTTTGAAGCACAGTCTCCCCCCAGGGTCATGTGCCCTGAAATAACCAGCAGGACCAGGAAGGAAGGCTTAGGAAAAAGCACAGGGTGGGAAAGTTGACTTCTATAAGAAGAAGACCTAGTTTTAGTAAAGCTTGTATCTCAGAAATCCACAACTGAACTCCAGTTATTCTTCAGCATTCTGCCTGCCCTAGAGCTACCACTGTACAGCAAAAATCTCTTGCAGTCATTGTGAGCCACTCACTTTGGGGGAAATCCTGGGAGGAGAACAGAACCAAGCAAATCTTAATGAAAAATGGGGAAGGCAGACCACATTTCAACCTCCTTCTTCCTCTCTGTTCAATGGCTGGAAAAGCTTCTGCGTCGTAAAAGAAGGAACTCAGTTCACCCTGAGTGAAAAGGCTGCCGGGTCACAGTTTCCTCTCTCTCAATCTGACCAGAAAGTATGTTCATGTAAAGAATGGCTCTTGGAACCAGAAACCTTTGTTATGAAGTTTCAGCTGATGAAAGAGCAAACAACCAAATGAGAAGATACTGTGGCCATTTCTGTGTGCTCACCTGACATCGCACTAGGCAAGGCTGAGTGGCACAGCTGTCAGCAGGTCCAGAAATGCTGTCCACACAGGTGAGATGTTACACTCCTGTTATAAAAAGAAATAAAGGGTGATGAGAGAACTCAATTAGCATCTAAGAACATGGTGGAGGACTGACAGACCCTTCACACGCAACTTCCTCATGTGAAAACTAAATTCCTAAGTTCCACCCCCACAAGAAATACATTCCAGAGACTGGAATTTTCTTTTGGTTTCATACCTACTGACCAGCTAGAAAGAGCACACTGTCATTTGCCAAATTTCTTGTGAAAATAACAGCATTGCTGGTTGAAAAAATGTCAAAAAACAAGTCAACTTTTAACACCTTTTCCACTGCATACTGTGAATCCTGTATTTAATTACGTAAACTAAAAAAAACACACCATACATCATCATTCTCTGAAGACACTAACCATGAAGAAGGGACAGGAATAGTAAAAAAGGTTTAAGGGGGTATTATTAGCTGCAGTAAGTCCAAAAGAGATTTTTGGAGTAGCACCACAAAGCACAGGAGTAAAGTGTGTAGGGCTGTGGAACACAACTCCCTGAAGGATGTGGACAAGATGCTGTCACGTACCTCTGCAATGAGTCAGGAACCAGGCTTCTCTGAACTAAATTAGGCAATAGAGCTCCCTTCCTTGCTTTCCTGACACTGTTAACAGCAGATTTTTATGGGGATTTCTACGGGGATTTCCAGGAAAACAACGGAATAGTTCAGTAACCAAAAAGAGAGATTCTGGACTTTTGGATCAACCTTAAAATTCATGTGTGGGAGACAGCAAGAGCCACCTCTACCAAGCAGATAAAGCCAGTGCTGGGATGTATCAGTCACTCACACTTCCTTGGGAAAGAACCTGGGAGAAACTAACATTTGCACAACTAGGATGGCTTTTCCAGCTTCCTTTTTCAGTAAAGCTATTTATAACTGTAAGGTGCTAAAAGGAGGAGCCCCCGGGACTCATCCCACAAGCCCTATCCAAGCTGTTTCACAGCACTGATTAGTACAAGGTTATATTGCCTTTGCATCTCAGAGAGCTTTCCCATGAGCACTTGCAGCCAGGAAGCAACTTGTACAGCACTCCAAGATAAGCAGCTGTACAACACTGCAAAAGCATAAAAACATCTGTCTGGGAACACAAATGATAAGGTTTCCCCCTCACAGATTTAAACAGCTCTCTGCTGGAGAAAGGCCAGCATGGATGAACAGACACTCTACTCCATTCTGACACCAACTCTTAGGGCAAAAAGAATAACTAAGAAACAAAAAAATAAAATCCAGATTTTTTTTCTGAGAAGTAATGTTGTCCACAGGATGGTCAGTTGCATATCTACCAGTTCTGTAAACATTTGTCTGTTCTTCCCAATCACTCTAGTCCCATTTGTTCCCTTAGCACCAACTCTTTCGTTAGTAGTTGAAGACATTAAGCAATTACCAAATGAGCATCTGCATGCTCATATTACATTACATATTATCTGCATGCTCAACACACACAGCGTGCACCCCAAGCAGGTAAATTGGCTGACAATACTTACTTTCCTTTCAGCATCATTGTGAATGTATTTTGATGCTTTTTTCACTGCCTTGCAACCACGGCTGCTCTGTTCCTGAGCCTGCAAGGTGTCCTCCTCCCCTGCCTGCTCTCAGGCCAGTTGACCCTGTTTCCAGTGACTTTTATTAGGAATGCAGCCACCATGTGGTACGTCTGCCATGCTTCTCGTTGCCTGTGTGCCAAATCCATCCTCAGTGCCTCAAGCTTGTGAGAAGGAATTCCCCAAAGCCATTATTAACCTTCACTGCATGCACAGCCACTGCTGACCCAACCTGCTATGGAGGAGCCAGGCCAGGGTGTCAGGCATCCGGCTGAGAAAAAAACCCCATACTAAGGGAATTAACCACAGTGCTTGGAACCAGGGCAGGAGAGTGAGTGAGTCTCTCCTTGTCCCAAGACAGGTGTAGCAGATGGAACACCTTCCCTTGTCCACGTCATCACACGCTGGCCTCCGCCTTGCTGGGGATCACTCCCCTGCCTGCTCTCCTGTCCCTGACATAAGAGCACTGAACTTGGTGGGCAGGTTTTTCCTGCCCCTGGTTCCCATAGAAACCTTCCTGCAAGCGTCCATTTGGGACAGAGCCCAGAGAGAGCGTGAGCAGCACTTGCTGCTGGCATGGCTGTGCAGAAGGGCAGGGTGAGAGGCATGAATCACACCAAGGGAAGGCTCCTGCTGTGGCACATGGAGACACTGCCCTGGGCACTGCCCACACAGCCAGGTGTCTCCAAGAGAAGGCACTGAGGCCACTGCACCAGCCCTTCCAGCATCACAGGAACTGGGAAGAAGGTTCCCTGACACAGCCAGGCACCACCTATTGCGAGCCAGGAGGAAGAGGATATCTGGTATATGGGAACGACACAGTAAGGTCTTCCCTTTGACTGAGGGTTATAAACCCAAAGCTCTCCTAGTCAGGAGATAGCAAGTAACAAAAGGGGTTCCACAAAGCTTATGAAACCACGTGTGAAATTGCTGTGTTATTTGCAACGTACATGCTTCTGAAAACCAGCAACAGTAAGAAATACACAGGAAAAACCGCATCAGATCCAACAAATATTAATGGCAACTCCCAAACCCTGAGTACTACAAAATCAAAACCAGTTTCACCCACGCATTAAGAAACATGTCCCATGTTTAAAAGCAATTTAAGTTTCTTATATGAAGCAATTTTGGTCACACAACAGGTAGTCTCCACATTTTGAAAGAAATGTACTTCTTGCTGAAATGCAAACGATACCTGTTCTTCACAGATTTACTTTTTGAATTCAGAGTCCTAAACAAATCACACCACCGCTGATTCCAGCCTGCTAGAAGACAGGCGTAATGAATGTGTGTACCTGAAAAAGAAGACTGCAAAGGAAGCACACAGTCAGCATAGGAACAATCATTTGAAGAACTCCACCTGCAACACCTTTGTTGGAGTTGCAAACACACACCATGCAGGATTAGATCCAATTAGTTTATTTTCCAGTGCAGGTGTCCTTTATAAACTGATGTTTGCAAAGGAGTCCTGCAAATTTACTTCCACTTGGCAATTCTGCGCCTCCTCTGGACACGTTGGCTCTTCCCCACAGCTGCAGTATGACAGATTTCAATTAGCTGGCTCCTGGCAAACACCAGACAGCAATCTTCTGCTGCCTGTGTTTTACTTGCTTGGCCTCTTTTGCCACGTGATCTCCACCTAAGCCTGTGGTGGTAGTGCCTGGATGTGCTAAGCACAAAATGATGTTGTCTGGAGCCTTTCATTAGGATCTTTATTTTGGGACAGGAACTCCTTCCCAGGAGTGCTCTTCCCCCACAGATTTTAGCAGCAAAAAAAAAAAAAACAAGGATCCACCAAAAAGGCAACATCCCTCTAGCAGACTGTGCAGAAGACAAACATTTTACCAAGCAATGTTTTTGTATCCTGAGAACTTTACAATCAGTAAACTAAGCAGGAGCTTCCACTGAGTATCATCAGAAGGAGCAGAACAATTCTTTCTAAAATAATTTTCATCCACCGTTGCAAGAACTGCACCTCTGTTTGGATGGTTGCAACACCTCTTCTGACAGTAAGCTAGCATGGGAAAAACTCTCTTTTCCTTTACGTTTAATGAACAGAAAGCAACAGTGCATGCAGTATATCCCACTGCCACCTCTGGACTGTCAGCTGGTTTCCACTGCTCTCTATTATCTTCCTTTATTAAGAAAAAAAGCTTTCGAAGAGAGAAGAGTGGTTGAAAGTCACAGTTGCCATCAGGATGCAGAACCACACTTAGGTGTAGTTTTAGAAGCCTCTTCCAGCTCAGCTTTTGAAATCCCAAGTGGAGTAGATCGACTTTAACATCTCCCTCTCTCAGGTATCAGACAAAAGCTCTACATGAATCAGGCAGTTCAATTTCATTTTCTCACAACCAGAAAACTTACATTTTCCACATTAAAATCCTGACTTGCTCAATGAAACGAACAAGGGCAGCTCTCAGCAGGATGCCCTTGGCCTTCCTTCCCTTCCTCCATCAGTGTCTCCCTCAGATCAGGCAAAGGCATATCCTGGAGCTGCAAATGCCATTAGTTCACAAGTCAATATTTGCTTCGCACACAGAGTCAGAAGAGAACTCCAGCTTCACAAACACGTAAGTGAGCAAAGCGCAGCCACACACCTGACCAAGGGGCGGACAAGATGCAGAGAATTCCTGGCCCTCACAACCTGGCTTTGTAAAAAATCCCACACAGACACTGACACACCCCAGCTCCTGGTTAAGGAGTCAGTATGGTGTTAGCGAACCTGGCTCATCCCAAACTTTCTGTCCAAGGCTTACAAACCACGACCAGCCTCACACTGCTTTGGGTGTTGAGCAACGCATACAAATGCAGGCCAGAGGTGCTGAGACGGCCTTCATGCTTCCTCTCGACATGACTGGGAATGAAGAGCTCGGAACTTTAACTGCCCTCAGTCCACTTCCTCGTGGCACTGGAAGTGAACCAGAGATGCACCAAAAGCCTAGGACAGGTCTCAAACAGGGATGCAAGACCTGGAGAGCAGCAAGGGGGAGGCTTGCAGGGCCGGCAGGCAGGCAGGCGGGAGGGCACGCTGCTGACAGGTTATGTCACTGACTGCAGAGGCACCACCCAGGACTCCAGTGCTGCCCAGTCACCAACTGGGATCACATACTGACAGCAGGAATGTGGCAGGGCAAAGCGTTTCCTCCCAGCTGCCTCAGGGCACTACTAAAGCAACAAAGACAGCAAAAGGTAAACTGGAACTCCGTGTCTCCTGCCATAAAGCACCTTGTAGATTCCTGGCCTCTTGGGAAATGTAATTCAATGTAGAAATGTAACTAAAAGGTACTTCCATGCAACAGTTCTGCTCCTTGCACTGCTCGGTGCCCAGCAATGCCCACTGCAATGACACAGAGAGCCCCAGCGGAGCTGAAGCTGCTGAACCGTTGTCAGTTTACACAAAAGGAACAGAAAAAGTAACTTTTTGTTCCCATTGCATCTCCATTTTGAAAAAAAGGATGTGAAAAAGCAGAATCCTGCCTCCTACCACTTATGCGTTGGACAGACAGACCACAGATGGACTTCCTGATCCCAGTTCAGTGTGTCAAATTTGTCTCAGAAAACCCCCTACAGAACACCTACTTAAGTAGAATGCAGATGTCTCCTACATATCAACAGAACCTTTACTTCCCGAGCAGAACTGCCTTTTATTTACCTGGCTCCAAAGCAAACAGTGTGCCAGCTAAGCGTGAACTGCACCTCTGTGGAATCTCTTGTTAGCCACCACACTTGGGATCAGAGGAGGAGGAGTTTCCCCTTTCCCAGTCCTTCCATTATTTGAGTGGTGAAAAGATACGTGAAAGGAATATAGCGTACTCCTTGCAACTCACACAGACAGATTACAATTGAATACAGGAACGAGTTTTTGGGGTTTTCTATCTGCATCAAATGAAGTTAGAAAAAGAGGCCAGGATACAAACCAGCATGGTGTTCACCCTTTCCGCACTGCAAAATTCTCCTTGCTTCCAATGCAGAGGCAAGAAAACCCATATGTGCCAAAAAAGGCAGGCCTGCAGTCACCCTAGTCTTCAAGGTTTAGGGTAAAGGCAAGTCCATGTTAGACACGACTACACAAATATAAACCAAAGGTTTCTGATTAGTGTCCAAGGAGACCCCAAACATATCTTCCATGAGAGTCAAGTACTGCACAATAAATGGGCACTTTCACCCAAATAAGCACAATGCAGGACCGGGTTACTTCTGCAGAACTCTGCAGAAATTTGTTTTCCCAAAAGATTTTCAGAAGAGTTTTTTACCTTCTACAAATTCATTGCAAGACTGCAAACTATTTATGAGATGTCTGTGGAAAGCAATCACAACTGTTCAGCTTCATTTGAATACAGAAGCTTGAAAGAAAATATTTCTGTTAGAGATGCAGGGCTGCACCAATCAAAGAAAGGTTGAAAGACACTACTGACAGTTATTTGAGGTTGGGTACTATGAAGTGTTTTATCTCGCACTCCTGTCCCGAGTGGTGACAAGCAGTGCCATTCGAGGCTCTCTCCATCACCAGCCCTGTAGGATCACAGGTGGAAGTTTGATTCTCAAGCTGCTCTCATCCTATGGCTTCCAGTGACAACGGAACCAGGGCCTGGATAACAGCTCTTCCTTGACAGGGCCTCAGAGGATTTGCAGAGGTTCAGCTGTCAGGGTTGCTGCTACCTTGGTGAGGCACAGGAAAGGCTCGATTCAGGTCACTCTCCTGGAGCTCTGTTTTGTTACTATTGCTCCAGTATTCGCAAAAAAAGTCAGATGCACTTGGCAGGACTCTAAGCAGGTCTCGCTTCATTTGGCTCCAGGAAATGGCTTTTAAGGCAAGTATATCCCACAGCATTCAAAACGTTTCTCCTTCAGGGCTCAGTCTTTACAGGACTCAACTTTCTGAAGAGGTTAGTAACACTCAAAACACCTCTCAGGACTGTTTGCAAAGCTCTTATCTAGCATGTCATGTTGGACTACTTAGATCTTGCTCCTGCAGAAATTTATATGCACAGATAACTTAAGAGGGAAAAAAGCAAAATATACAATGATTGCTAACATTCGTAAGAAAACAAGACAAAAACTCTGATATCTCCTGATTCTGGGGATCAGGAAGATTTCTTCTTCAGAAAAAAAAGCACTATCAGGTTATGGACTTTTTCTCTCATCTCTGAATCATCAAATACTTCCCAGCCAGCACTGACTGGGCAGTAACAACAGTTCCTGTAATCATACTAACACCAATATACTCTCTTCTCTTCCATTATCTCCTAAAACAAGCGTATTTGCATTTCTCCCAGGGTGGTTTTTTTTTTTTTTAAGTCAGAAACAAAACTACCCTGTTACCAATGTAACTTGTTGCATTCCAGTTTAAAAAAATCTGAGACTTCCTCAAAGACAAGACAAATGTGGCAAGACAACATCCTTCTCTTCCCTACCCGGTGTCAACAGTAACACAGCTGACAAGTGAGATTCCCCCAGTGCTCCCAGATACTTACCCTATGTAAGCTTTATGTATCAAACCCCTTGACCTTGTGATAAAAAGTGGCAGACAAAGAAGTTTAGGCAAGTCTTTGTGTGGCTGAGGACACAAACCTAAAGTCTCTTAAGGGACACTTAGGACACTGCACTCACAACACAGAATGAAGCTGTTTGTTTACCTCCTCCTACTGGATGGCTGCAAATTCTCAGCATCTTATCCATTTGAATTAGGGCAGGATCCAGAATAACCAGTGTGATAGAGATCACCAGCAAGGGTCATTGCTGATTTAGCTAGAAGAGCTGTAGGACCACATACACCAAAATATAAAGCACCTTAACTTTGCCATTGCAGATAAAGTTGCAATGCTTCTTAGGATTTATTTTTTTTAAGTTTTCGTTACTTCTGATGTGTTGGTGAGAAGTTTGCAATTAACAGCCAGGAAGAGGCATCATTCCAACCATTTCCAAAACAGTTATTGCCTCAGACATGGTATCACCAATTCCTTTGTCAAAGCATCCCAAATACCAAACATGGGAAACAATTTTGCAACACACAAATCAATTCACCAAGAATGGGATTAAGACTGGCAGCTCTCACACAGATCTCTTAACCAATAATCTCTACTGTTACCATGTCACCTTAGGTAAGACACATTAATTTTTAAAAGCTAAATATTTTGATTATTGCCTGTTTTTAAAGATTGTCACGGTCCTTTAGAACACAGAGATTGGCAAAAGATCCCATCTTGTGGGAAGGTGACAGATTAAAAGAACAGCAAAGAAGAAAAACCTAAACAACATTAGCACAGACCCCTAAAATTGGAGAATTATTTCAGCCCTGAGCAGGTGTGCAGTACTTTCCTCACCTCAACTCTATCCTTCTCTGACCAGTGCAATTCCTCCAGAAATATGCCCCTCCTCTCTGCTGCCCCTCAGAGATTCACTTCATCTTTCTTCAGAAGAAGAGTCACTATGAATGACATCTCCCTAAGAATATCAAACTACATTATCAAAATATTATCATAAACAGGAATTAAGAAAGGCAGTACTTGTCATTTTAATCTGTTAAATACAGAATGAACATGGTATTAACATGACATAACCAGTCCCCACCCTGACCTCTTTAATTACATGTCATGCCTCTTCTCACCCTCTTCCTTTCCTTTTAGTTTATGAATTCCCCAGAGCAGGAATTCAGCCTTTGTTTCTGCATAGGGACTGTCGCACACACGTTGTGTGGATCCAGAAATAAACAATGAAATTGAATTTTGTTCCAGTGGCTGTTTCTTTCCAGGCCACCACTCCAGACTCTGTAGCAACTGAGAAACTATTCTAGAATTCAGATTATCCAGCAAGCAACTGTATTCGGATCAACAGCTCAGCAAAAGCACAGCAGTGCCCCACTCCTGCTAGCCTGACAGTTCCTTCTTGGGTGATTTTAAGACCCAGTCTTGCACTACTAAAAACCCACTGATCTTAATTCCAGTAAGACTGCTTCGCTCTCCCATTTATTTGCACGAAAGGATCCTCCATTTCCTCAAGACACTGTTATTACTTTATTCCCACTTCCCCTCTTTAAAAAAAAAATCACAGCAAGCCATGCAGAGTAGGGCTGAGACGTCATGTGGAAGGAAGCTATGACATCACATAAACTCCCACACACCAAAAACCTCTTAAACCCTCTTGTTTAGAAGGAAAGTACCTGCTTAAATTCAAGCATCCCTCAAAAATTTAGGAAGGAAGCAAAGCTGACACGCAAGAAATTTTTTCTGTCCCGCCCTTACCAGTTCTGTGAAGAGACATCAAGAGCCGTCCCGAAGCCCACAGCCGCTGCCTACAACGAGATTTAAATCCGCGTGACTGTGGCTCTTCGCTCCCTTGGATTGACATCACCAGGTACGAAGAATTACATCTGTCTCCTGCTCTCCTTCTAGCATTTATTACAGCTGACAATCACAGGGCCTGCAGCACGCCTATCGGTGCCCATTGCCTAGAGGGATACTGCCATGTTTCCATCTCTGTTTCGTGACTGTTCCTTCCCCCCAGCCAGACAGGAGACAGACTGTCTCTCCTCTGGGGCACCTCCGAAAAGGCGCAGGCGTGGAGAGCAGATGAGTATGGCAGAGCAGGACCCCCGGGCGTCCCAGCCATAGGCAGGAGAAGACGCGGGTTATAGGAGAGGCACGTCCCGGGGAGCAGGGGAGAGCCCAGCCGGGGGAAGCGGGGCGCATGGAGAACGCGCCCCGGGCAGCCCTGACAGAGAAGCACAGCGTGAGTCACTCCCCGGAGCCAGACCCTGCGTCAGCGCGGCCGGTGCGCGGCGTCTTCCGCGGGCCGGGGGTCCCTCCCTGCTCCCCCGCTCCAGCGCGGCGAGCGGAGCCGCGGCCGCGCACCCCCGCCCCGCACACAGCCCCANCCATGTCCAGTTTCCTTAAACACCTGCAGGGACGGTGACTTCACCACCCTGTCTCATCACCCATTCTGTGAAATTCCTCATAACGTCCAACCTGAACCTCCCCTGGTGCAGCTCAAGGCTATGTCTTGTCCTGTTGCTGGTTGCCTGGGAGAAAAGGCTGACCCTCACCTGGCTACCATCTACTTCCAGGTAGTTGTAGAGGGTGACAACTCCCCTAAACATCCTTCTCTCCGGCGTAAACAACACCAGATCCCTCAGCTGCTCCTCATCAGATTTGTGCTCCAGATGCTTCACCAGCTTTGCTGCCCCTCTCTGGACTTGCTCCAGCACCTCGATGTCCTTTCGGAACTGAGGGGCCCAGAACTGGACACAGTACTCAAGGTGTGGCCTCACCAGTGCCGAGGACAGGGGGAGAATCAAGAGCTGTACAGCTGAAGCACTGCTTAGTGACCACCTCCCAACACCCAAGCAGAGGGGAGAATTAATCTCTGGCTGGTGCCACTGCCAACTCTGTGGGAAAGTAGAAGTCTCCTAGAGGATTTGCCCATCACACCACTTTTCTAAGAGGATGACATTTCCTCTGTACCGCTTACTCTTTTTAAAATTTCTGGGAAAACAAGTCCAAGAGCTCCCAGCTGGCAGCCTCTACCTGACAAAGATTTATTTCCAGTGATGAGAAAAGATACATTAACTGTTCCTCCTCTCCACACATGGTTGGGTTGGTTTTTTTTAAGGAGGAAAGAGGACCAAAGAAGGAGGGCTTACACATCTGTCTGTTTTCTTTCTTGGCTATCCGTTTGAGTAATAGCCTGAAAATTACAAGGGTTCAATTAGAGTTATGCTTTTCAAACAGATGGCTAATTAAATGTTAATAGCACAAGCAAGCAAAATGTTTTA
Source organism: Mystacornis crossleyi (assembly GCA_013400655.1). Taxonomy (NCBI): domain Eukaryota; kingdom Metazoa; phylum Chordata; class Aves; order Passeriformes; family Timaliidae; genus Mystacornis; species Mystacornis crossleyi. The sequence goes on from VYZQ01051266.1 coordinate 16,676, forward strand.
AACACCATCAAACTCACAAATGTTTGAGACATTTTGAATGCCATATTCTAGGGGCAAGGTAAAGCCAGAGCAATCTCGATGGAAGGAGATCACAGCCTGAAGCTTCCCACTGCTCTGATTACTTAATAAATGCAAGCCTTATTAAAACACACAGTACTTTTAAATCCTCTTTCAACAAGGATGGCCTGAAGGACAGCAGGTAGCTTCTTTCAGTTAGTTCTGCTTTGCTTAATTCTCTTCAGTAATCACACTTCAAAAATCATCAAGTAATTCTTATCATGTCATCTCTGAACGTTTGAATAAATAACAGAGGCAAGAGGGAGCTTTTTTATTGCACTGAAGCAGAAGAAATGCTCTGTGATACAATAACACTGGAAGAAGAGGTAAGGGAATTATTCCAGTTTAAGCCAAAGGGAGAAGAGTTTGATCCAGTACTGAACGTCCAGTAAAGCACAGATATTACAAAACAGATCATTCATGTCAGAAATAAACCCGAAGCTCTTGAATTTCTCTGGCATTCAATGAATTTCCATTATCTTTTTTCTTTCCTTATCAGACAAAGCTTGTAGTACAGAACAACTTTCACATGCCAGAGTCCACCTGCCACTCAGTATCAAGCACCACCAGCCAAGGACCACAATCACAGCCAAAACACAATGACTGGTTTCTTACCCACACATGTAAATATGGCTTTCAGAAGCTACAGAGCCACAGCTGCAGTAGTAGACTAGGAAAGGAGCACTGAAGGAGCACCTGTTTGATGAGCCAAGAAGCTCCATGGCTTCTCTCTTTCCTTATTTCTAATATTTTGGCCTGTTTGCTCCCCAAACAGGCCAAAATATTAGAAATATTTCACAGTACTCTGAAAGCCAGGACAAACTTTTATCAACTTTTGAGACACCTGTGGAGAAGGTTTCAGGGCACGGAAAGAAAGATTAAAATGGGAGTGGGCTCAGCTCGCCTTACCTCTGCTCTTCAGCAAGTCAGTCCTACACGAGTGTCAGGCAGCACCTGGCATTGCTCTTTAAGAGCTGACAGTGCTCTGTAAGGGGCCAGTGAAAGGTGCTGTGATAAAATTACCGTGTCACAATTGAGCATTTCTCAGTAATTCAGCACATTATAGATGGAGGCTTGACCGAACAGCAGACAAAGAATGAAAAGCCCATCTGGAATCAAGGTCGCTGTAAGCTCTGGGGGTTAAATGTACCGTAGAGAACCAAAATAATACGACACAGTAAATAGACCCGAGTCAATAAGGCTTTTATTATCTTCCTGTACCCACACACATTTGCGGATTATACCTAAAGTGCCAGTTCAATTTTCCCACCCATCTTGCTTTGGTATGGAATCAGCGCTGGTCGAACCTCCTCCTTCAGGAACTTTGCCACCTGTTCAAGATGAGAAAAATAAAATCAGGAAAAGGGCTTGCCTCCTCCTCCCCACTTAGACATGATTGTCTCACTGGGGTCTCTCTTTTACAAAGACACCCAACAGTCTGGTATGTCCAGGGTCAGAAGTGTGAAGCCACAGGGAAGAAAGACAAGAAAGCCAAGGAAATCAAAAGAGAGAAATGTGTCTTGCTTAGTAGTATGGCCAGACTTATATAATATGTACACTCTGTAGCATACAAAAAGAAGGATGCAGGAATTAATTACACATTGCATTACAACCTATAGCCTCTTCCCACTGTTTACCTGTTGAGGAGCACGTCCAGTGAAGGAGGAGGGATCCAACAGGCTTTCAAGTTGTTTATGGATAGGGCTGAAGTAAGGATCAGCACGGACACGGGCGATGAAGTCATTATCACCCCCTTCCTGTTTCACAACAGCCGCTGCTTGCTGAGAGAGAACACGAATCTTCTCGTGGCAATCCTGTCAGTACAGGGGGAAGAAGATGGGAAAAGAAAAGTCATTCCATTGCTACTGACAGCACATGGTCATCTCACCAACTTGAGTGGGAAGGGAAAAATATTGAAGTGTATTGCCCTGGACAGTGCAAAATGAAGACACAGTTTGGACTGCAGTCTCACATGCCACTACATTAAAACAAGATTTTCCTCATGCTTTCACATCTGCCCTTTGAGGCTAAAACCATCTGAATGTCACATATACTCTCTGCTGAACTACAACATAAACTAATGACACTGGAACCATTTATACTACTTCAAATTTCCCAAATAATCTGAGTCATTATAGGGTTTTTTTTTCAACTGTAAACCATGTAAAACCTCTACAGAACTGGAAAAGGGAAAAGCATCTGTCCAGCTTAACAAGCACTGAGACTTTGCAAACCATGGCTTACATAAGGACATACTGAGGAAAAAAACCCATTCCTTTGGAATCAGTTGGTAAGAACAAGGGAACCTAACTGTAGTCAGGTACCACCTGCAAAATCAGGTATTGCCAGGCTGGTCCTAAATTACAGCCATGTGGCTGGATTTACAGCTATGCAAGAATCTTCTCCTTAAATGTACTATCCTTGATCTACACTTAGGACAAAAATTATCCTGTTTCCTCCATCCAAATGTCATTTAGCTTCAGCACTGACCTGCCTCAGGTGAACACATCTATCTTCTGGATGTTTAGGGGAGGGAGCTGTTTAATAGTGGTGAAGCGAGTTTCTGTGCTATGAGGTGGGAAAGCCTAGAAAATGTGCTGTTCCAAAGTTCCCAGCATGGGAAAACAGAACATATGAATGTGAATATGAATACCTTCTACAAATGTACTAAGCCCTACAGGTGCGTAATTAAACAGCACCAGAAAGAAGGCAGGTCAACAAGAGACACAAATGAATCACAGATTGTGATGCACATGATGTGACCCTTAATGCATTTAGTCAGGAAGCTTACTCACTGACCCACTGACATCAGAGACACGGGGGGGGGGAAAAAAAAGGAAAAAAGGATGTTTACTGACTAATATAGTGGGTGATTTACCTCAAGTGTTTCAGAAAACTAGAACTATTCTGCTCAAAGCTTCTATCAAACCCTTTCGTTATTCCTGCAAGTTTAACTTCTGTCCTTCTGTCCTTGATGTGGAAATAATCATAAAAGGAAAAATTACTATCGAAAAGGTAAGTGAAAATAAGATATTTTTTAAAGATTTTTTATAAAGATGGAAATTTGATTATCAATTTTGACCTGAATTGTGAAATTAAATGATAAGGAAATATAATCTAATTGTGTCTGGGTTTATTTACTAAGGAAAATATTTAATTACAGTTTGCTTGAACACAGGAAGCTGAATGAAGGACTATAAACCAAGTGGTTAATATACTATACTGAGTTAGGGAAGAATGACACATGAATGAGTGGTTCAGAACGGGCTTACTTGCTTTATTGTTAAAAGCACTGATTCATCCTCTTCCAATTTATAAGGTAGCCAACTGCCAATATGTTCCATTTAAAGAAGCCTGGCCTGTGTTCCAAGTTCCTTCAAACACTTAAAAAAGGAAAACGCCTACTAGTTTCATATATAAAAATAGGTCTCCCTCTTCTCCAGCACAGCCAGCCAGATCAGCTCAAACACGCAGTGCTCCTAACAGAAAATAGGGATCTCCACAAGTGCTCTTCCCTCAGAGCAGAGCCTGGCTTTGCAGCAGCAGTACAATTACAGTAACTCCATGGGAGCAGGTGAAGAGCAGAGAAAGGAGTGACAGGACAAGAGCCCAGATACATTTGTTTCTCAGGAGACAAACACCAGGCCGTAAACAAAGGTATTTTGGACACTTCATTTGTACCTGACGATTGCCCCCAGCCTTCACCATTGCCATGATTATGTTCTCTGTGGCCATAAATGGCAGCTCCTGCCGGATCCTTCTCTCAATCACCTTAAACACACACACAAAAAAAAAAAAAGCCAGGAAAAAAGAAATAGCATTATAGAAAGCCTATAGATGACTGAAAAATTCGCAGTAAACTTTTTTCCCTCTCCCTTTCAATCTCTAGGACTGGACAATGGTCACAGAATCATAGAAAAGTTTGGGTTGGAAGGGACCTTTAAAGGCCATCCAGACCAAACCCCCTGCAATGAGCAGGTACATCTTCAACTAGATTAGGTTGCTCAGAGCCCTGGCCAACCTGTCTGTGAATGTTTCCAGGGATGGGGCATCCACCACCTCTCTGGGCAACCTGTTCTAGTGTTTCACCACCCTCTTTGTAATAAAAATTCTTGCCTATATCATCTAAATTGTCCCTCTTTAAGTTCAAAACTGTCACACCTTGTCCTATTTTAACAGGCCCGGATAAAAAAATTTGTCCCCATGATGCAAAGACAAATTCTCATTTTGAACTTAGCTCTGAAAATCCAGATATTGAAGTTGATAATACTTAGAAGCTGTATCTTGTAAGACACATTACTTTGGAAAAGATGTACAATAATTTTTTTTAACCTGTAGTAAGTTACAGGACTGGAGAAGACCTGCCTAGACAGTTTATTTTGCTGCTATGTTCTACAGATCCATTCCGTAATTCAGGGAAAAATATCCTATGTGAGAAGTTTTGTATTTACTCTTTTACTGACCTCACAAGAGACCTTTCATGTATGTCCTACAACAGTGAGCATATGGCAAGAACAGAGCAAAATCCAGAAACCATTTGAACTAACAGATAAAAATGTAATCCTTGGAGTGGGAGCATTTTTATACACTTTGGCATAGTTGTAGCATTACCAAGGAAGTCCGTTATCTCCTGCTTTACCTTTGGATACACCACGAGTCCCTCGGAGATGTTCTGCAGCGTACTCAGAATGATGTCAGCTGTGAGGAAAGCCTCAGCCAGACACACGCGCCTACGAAACACACATACCCACAGCCCTGGTCAGCAACAAAGGCCCTGTTCCAAGCCCACCTCAGATCCTTCAGTTTCTGTAAATAATGCTGTCAATAGCCTTACTGTGGCCTAACACTGGAGCTGTTATCTTTTTTTTCTTTTTGGTTAGTAGAGACGGAGAGAGAAAAGGGTGAAGGCACACGTAGAAAGCTCCAAGGTAATTCCGTGATTACACAGATAGGAAACAGGACCGCAATCTACAGTATCTCTCCCTGTGTGTTCTATGTTGAACGGTATACTACTGATCCTACCCTGCAGGAGTAAGACATGCTGCATGCTCATGCTGTGCCTGGCTGTGCTCAGTGGGGAACTTCCAAAGGGATCCGTGCATTTGGTGAGGGCTTCCTCCAAGAAACCAGCTCCTGGTCACAGAGGAGGCTCCTGACAAAAAGGAGAGGATGGAAACAAGAGGAATAGCGGAGACTGAGCTGTATCAGGCAAAATGCTCTGCGTCACAGTGCAGCAAACACAGCATCATCCATCTGTGACAGCAGGGCCTGGCCTATTTCAAACTGCGATCTTATAAAATATCCCAGTTCTCGAACCTTGTGCTACATCTAAGCCCTCCAATTCTATCACAGTGTCTTAAAACAACGTTTCTGGACTGTAGATTGACTGAACTTTCTCTAGCTTGTTCTCCTTCTAAAACAAGCTTTAACAAGAAAAATCCAGGGCACAGATTTTTATAATTTGTTAATGAAGTGGACAAATGAGTCTTTCTCTTAGATGAGATGAAAATAAAATTTTAAACATTCCAGTACATCTCTCAACACTTGGTAGCTATTGGGAAATAAACACACCATATCAACCAGTATGCAATTTCTTAAATTTACATTGTTTTCTGCTGCCTATGCAGCTCTTTTTTAAACGAGACCAGGAGCTGTGGAGTAAAGTCCCTTTGGGAAAAATCTTCTATTTTTTCAAGAAATTTTATGCAAGTATTACATTTGTGGAGACATTTTCAAAATAACACTCTCATCACAAATCTTAATGCTAGTCTACAGCCAAAACTGCTGCTGTTCATTGTTTCAAACATGCCATACCTTGGAAGTCTAGAGATTTCTAAGATTCTAAGAGATCAAACTCTGCAACACAATATGACTTTGAAGCTAAAATGTTTCAAAGGTAGGTATCAGCTTTATGCAGATTTAGTACTAAATAAAAGATGGAAGCATTGAATGTAATTGCTGTAATTTACTTGATAATAATTGTAGATCACTTCTGCTCAGCTCAAAATAGCTGAGGAATCATAAAACAAAGCAAAATTTGCTGAGCAGTATCCTAAAGACCTGCACAGATTTTCAGGAAATGTTTTTTTAAAACGTAGAGTAATTGTGCTCTTTCTCTAGGATCTGAACTACTTCTTGTAAAGAACATTTTTCAAAATTCAGATATGTTTGTTTAGATTATTTGGAGTGTTATGGTATTGAACTATTCTTGAAGAAGCGAAAAAAAACAGGGTCAAAAAATCGCATTCAAAACAAGGAGGAAAATTTGAGAAATGTGAGTACTGTAATACTGTGCTGTTGAAACATGAAGACTGCGAAAGCAATTTATTACCCTGGCTTCTGTATCCCTCCCTTTCACTGCTGGTTTACTCAGTAGAAGATCTTGACATTAAAAAACCCCTAAAAGTTTTTATCTGCTGTTACAGAGGAAACCAGTTTGTAGTCTCTAGGTTCTACTGAGACAGCTTTTTGTCAAGGATGTATCTTGTGGGTTTAGTTTAAAGGCAGTATTTTCTGAACAGAGCAAAGGGCTTTTCTGCACAAGGCCATCTGCAGTTGCTACACTGCACAATCCAAACAGACCTGTTGGCACTGTCATCCAGCGTACGCTCAAACCACTGCACGGCGGCTGTTTGGAGGGGATCCATCACCAGCGTCATCAGGTGCCGAGCGAGGCTGCAGCAGCGCTCCGAACGCATTGGGTTCCTCTTGTAAGGCATAGCACTTGAACCTGTCAAAGCAGGAAAAGGGATGCAAACAGGGCAACAGCAGGAGTGCGTTCGGGAAGAAGAGATGAAGGTCCTCCCCCAGGAAAGAAAAATGTGTCAGGAATCATAGTTTTGACTAAAGCCTCAGAACGCAACAATATTCTAAGGGCAGTATGTAATAACAAAAATGACACTGCCGCTTTCCCCTTCAGACCGGAAACATCCAAATGTGGGCAGAGAAAAAGCAAGAAGACATTTCTGCAATGCTGCACAATGGAAGTACTACCACATAAAAAGGACAAGTACTCATACTTTTTAATGTAGTATTTAGCACCATCTCTCTAGAGTACCCATGGTAATCTTAGCAGTGTTTGAGCCCCCATCTGCTCAATAACACGGTCCTTCAAAGTCAGATAGTTAGACTGCTGCCTTTGCTCTAGTGAATGGATATTAAAATCATCCACAGAATGTAGAATGGTACAAGTACTAGAAGGGACTAAGGCTTAATTTGCTGATCCAATTCTATACAACTATACTGGGGACCTGAACTTTCTTTCAGCCAAGAGCCAAAACACTACATTTCCTTTCCCCTTTCTAGCAATGTCAGAATCACATCATCGGTATTCTGGCAAGGGTGAAAGGGTCCATCCTAGTTTCATTTTAGTTTGTCTAAATTTGTCTGCTAACAAAGGTCAAAATGCTGAGTTGAGCTGAAAACTTACTTTCCAGTAAGCTTCATGAGGACTGGAAAATGTTAAGCACTCCTCAGGCCCAAGTCTTCCTCTCTAGGCAATGGGACATACATGGCTACTTGTGCTCGTCTCCCAAACACAGGAAGTGCACAAACACAAATCTGATTTTAATTACTTAATATCCAAAAACCTTTAGGTAAGGTATTTTTCTTTTTCTTTTTTTTTTCACCCCCCTTTCTTTTTGTTTTAAAAGGACCCAAAACACTAACAATGTCAACTCCAGTTAATTTAAAGCAACTTCTGTCAATGACATTTCTAAGTCTGTTTAAAAGGCTACACCAACATAAATGTAAAGACATATACACCAGTCCAGGAAGTCTCTCTCATCCCTTACCAATCTGTTCTTTCTCAAAAGGCTCCTCTATCTCCTTCAGGTTGGCCAAAAGACGAATGTCAGTGCAGATCTAGAAAGAAAGCATAAGAAATTAACAAAACAGGACCAAACTGACACACACCAATATGACTTACTGTTAGTGCTCTTGCAGAATCTTTGCATCTATGTGCAGGAAGTACATAGGGAGCAGTGAGAAATTTGACAAAAAATTGACATTGCAATCGTACTTCCTGGCCTAAAAATGTTTGTCAAGGAAACAAAGAAAACAGGACGCCCACTGTATTAGATGAGAACAGGACTCCAACAAGGGCAAATGTTTGCAGGGAACATAAGACAGATCAGAAGAAAACACTGAAAATGCATAACAAAATTACACAGTCATTTGCAAACATATATAATATGTGCTCACTGAACTGGGAAAAAACCAAAACAGAAGAATATACCACAGATCACTTTAGCTTAGGAGGAGGAAGAGGGAGGGGACAGAAATAAATAAACGAAAAGAATCCACAAGGACAGAGAGAATAACATCATTATCAGAAAGGCAATTAACTAGGAGCAAATGGTGAAATTGAAAAACTCACACACCACTAGGAAAGACATTTACTCTAATGGGATCAATTTAGCATGGATTAGACTAATATCTGGTGTGGGAGTTGTTAACCCATCTTAGAATCTGCTCAGTTAACTTACTTTATTCGTCATTGGTCTTAAGATCTTTGAGATTTGAGTACCAGGCACGTACCCAGCGGTGAATTTACATGACCACAAAGAAGACAGCTGAACAAGGAACACCAGTATTTCTTGAGAAGAGCATTCTGCACCATGAGCACCTTTCCTTCAAGATCTGAAATGTTTCTCCCTCTTCCCGACGTACACAAGTAGGGTGCTCACCTTGTGTATAGAAGCCCCCAGACTGGCCAGCACAGCCAGGACTCCAATATCCACCTTGCGACTGTAGGTCTGCCCTGTGACCATGTAAGCCCTGGAAATAAGCACAGAAGTTGAGTGTTCCAGCCAGACACAACAGTACTGCAAGACTTTGAGCAAAGAGTGACACGGCTCTTGAAGTGGAGGGCTGTCATTCTGCCCTGACGAAAACAACTTCGGATTCAGGCTGTCAATTTCTTAGGGCAGCATGCAGATGGGAGAGAGGCAAACAGAGGAAAAATGGACAGCTGTGCTTTGACAGGGAAACAAGTTGAAGTGGCCTATTTAGGAAGCGAAATTTCATGCAGGAAAATGCAACTGGGAATGGAAGATGGCAAGGGGGAATAAGTGAACAGCAGCACAGACGTCAGTTTGGCAACGAGGGGAATCTGGGCCAACACCACCAGCAGGAGTCACACACTGCCTAAGAATGCTTGCTACATCCTACATACCGCTTAAATCCTGCCTTTGCAGTCACTAATCTGTCCAGTTCTTCAACCTTGAGGTGAAGTGAAAAATAAAACAGAGTTAAGGTCAGCAAGAGCAAAAATGATCCTTTGCTCTTCTCAGTTTACTGTCAAAAAATCTTTTACTTTATGTGAAACATCGCTTCTCAAACGCTGCTCATTTTCACACCGAGCCTTGTGTCAGTGACCAGCAGAGGGATCACTGGTGCCCTTGTAAATTTAATGAGAAAATCTCAATGTTCCCTTTAAAGAAAACAGCGTTCCAGAATGGAAAATAGCCAAGACTGTAAGTCTGCACCCTGGGCTGTCTGACATACTTTACTATGGTCTCCCTCAAAGAGCTGCAAGAAGCTGGCTTGAGTGCCAGTGGTGCCTTTCACACCCCGGAAGCGCAGGTCATCCCGGGCCCGCTCCAAGTTCTGCAGGTCCATGCACAAGTCCTGAATCCACAAGCAGCAGCGTTTCCCCACAGTGGTGAGCTGGGCAGGTCTGAAAACAATCAAGAACACAACTCATTGAAGATTTGCACAAGCACCACACTTCACTGCTGAGTCTGCTATTAGGACCTCCCTACAGTTTCATCTCTCTTGACTCACTTGAGCAGAAATTAACAGGATTTGGCTTAGGCAGAAGGATATACCAATGTCAGCAGTAAATGGTACTGAAGATGCAATCATTCCTTTCAGGAATTAGATGGAATTACATTACCAGAAAGCAACAAATTCTGTGTCCATGCGCCAGGCGTAGGTCCCCTGCCGGCCCGCAGGGGCTGTGACAAACTGGGGGTGCATCTATCCCCCACCCCAGTTCTGCTCACCCAAGGCACCCTGGCTGACTTACAGCACTGGTGTGAACTTCTCAGCATAGAAACATCTGCATCCACTTTGTGATTTTAAATGATTCCTCTCAGGAACCTTTCCTTCTTATTTATAAAAATGTGTTCCTCAGCCTTTGGGCAAACACTTCAACAATTCTGTCAGCCAACACTTCCTGTAAGACCTCTACCTTGGAATAAGTAACTGCAAGCTTCAGCTACACTTCTCTCCCCCTGCAAATGCTTTGAGGTGAAAACATGGGTGTTACGCAGAACCCAGAAACTGAAATATTTCAAATTATCCACATGAACTCCAAAGAAAACCTCTATACTAGTATGAAAAGCCATACACACATGAACAAGGTGCTCCTGACTAAGCTCAGACATGAAAAGGAAACTTTTGAGATCTGGAAGCAGGGACAGGTGATCCAGGAGGAATACAAAGACACTATTCCACAGTGCAGGGATGGGGCAAGGAAAGCCAAACCCCACCTGGAGGAATTTAGTGTGGGGTGTGAAAGGCAACAAGACAGGCCTCTGCAAGTACACAAGCAGGAAAAGGGAAGGCTAGGGAAAACATGGACCTGATTGTAAATGAAGCAAAGGCTCTGCTAACAAACAGTGCAGAAAAGGCTGAGGCATCAATTATGATTTCACCTTGTATACACTTCTTGAATACTCCTCTGTCCTCTTCCCAAAAGCCAAAATAAAACTTACACAGATACTCCTCCAAAAAGCTGTAGAAGAAGAGAGCCCTAGGAGTAGAGCTGATGGAACTGACACCACATATACAGCAAGACAATTAATCAGAGACCTGATCTGATGCTTTCACTCTCCTTTGGGAGAAATGTTAAAGTGCCAGACATCGAGTCTGAGACGACCTGTGCTAATTTCCCTGCCTCTGTTGTTCCTGTATCACTGGGGTAGAAGATCCAGGCTTACCTCATGGTATAGTTTAATGCTTCTGCAAACAGTCTTCATGAAGCAGAAGATTAAACCACCCCAAGAACAGGACCACCCAGATCTCATTGTCCTTTGACTCAGTATCTGTAGTAACAAGTAGCCACTAGCAAAACTTTCTAGGCTGCAGCGGAAAATAACTTAAAGAAAAACAAAGAAAATGTGACTGGAAGACAGGCTTAGTGCAATTCCCAGTTATACTTTTTTGAACCAGCCCAGAATATGCACATCTGTGTTTGCCTGGAAGTGATCCTTTATGAAGCTGTGTTGAAGCAACTGCTGACAGCTAGTCAAAGCAACAGTCCAATTTCCTGAGACAAGCCTGGAGTCAGGCACATATGCCTTTTCTGAACCACCAACTGCCACTGGTCAGAGATGGGAAAAAGGATGACAAAAGAGCAGTAGCAGGTCAATTTAATCAGAGCACAGAGAACAAAAAGAAAGCGAAGGCTGATGGTTACTTACTGGTAGTGAGTGAAGCCCAAAGCAGGCATGTCAGCATACTTCTCAGCAAAGTCGGCCAGCCGGCTGATCACCCTTGCGAGCTGGTGGAAGCAGGAAGGATAGAAAAGAGGTGGAATGAGACAGAAAAAACCCCAAAACAACACAGCAGAAGTTAGCATGCTTAAGGACAACACCATGAGAAAAAAGAGAGGGAAACAACTGCGCAGGGAGGGACCTCGAGGGACAACTGTGCAGCCCCTTCCAGTTGTAGAATATGGTGTGTTTCAGGTTTTCAGGGCATGCATGCAACTTCTGCTTGCTACAAAACTCAAGCAAGAGCTAACACAAGTCACTGGACTTGAGCTCAAACTAGTCTGTTCTTCATGCCCAACCCAATCCTGCAGTTGGTTCATCCTTGGGTATTTTCTTTACTCCTGGAATTGGTCAGAAATAAAGTTGGTTTGGGTACAACTGACACACGTATAGTCCAGGGCAAATTGGATGCCAACTCATCCAAGTCAGATAGACACTACTGCACTACACTCCTGCTATATTTGACCTCAGAAAATTGTATTGTATAGTTTCTTGAATGCTGACACACTCCTAGGAATATAGCTAAGGATAAGACTAAAATAATCCTGAAAGCAATACAACTGCTTTCTGAAACTAATAACTGTAGCACAGATAAACAAGGAGTGGCTCATAATTCCCACTGTGAGCAAAAGAGCTCTGGGAAAAGACTTGAGAAAGCAAAGGAAGGGAACCGTTCACTTTTTTGAGAACAACCCAATGGGACAACTCCTCCTAGCTTCCCATAAAGGTTTAGGAAAATCCAAATTAAACACAGGCTATGCACATGACATGAGTGCTCCCCAATTCTGAGACACTGCAGAACCGCCTTCTCACCTTGGGTAGCAGCAGGTTAAAGCCATCACGGAGGACAATCAGATCCTGAAAGAAGCAAAGAAAGGAACTTTGGGCCGTGTCTAAAGGACCAGATGTAACAGTTTCTCTCAGAGAGGACACAGATTATGCTTCGTTGACTCAAAAGTCTCTTCTTAAAACAAATGCTTTGCTTTCCTTCTTGTAACAGAACTTGCACTGAACTTGCTTATGACTAAAATGCTGGATCCACCATTGCTCCTTTTATACTGTCCATGGAAAGTCATAGTGAGTGGTGGAAGACCTGTTTCCACCAAGTGCCTATGAATGATTCTTTTGAGGTTCTCGGGACTGCCCACGGAACGAAAGACTAAATCACATAGTCCCAAGTGGAAAAAACAGGCACTCTAGGCTGAAGAGAGCAGGAAGGTAAATGGACTAATGAGGCACCAGTCATCCTTACTCCTTCTTATGTGACCGAGGTACAGCTGGGCACAAGTGTCACAAGGAAGGTGATATTACCCAAAAGCTGAACAGGTTTGCAAAGGAGTAGAGAAAAAATAATCACTTCTCACATGACAAAAGCAGCTGTGAGGTTGCAGTGGCTTGAACAGTGGAATGGCAACATATACTGAGAAACGAAGCTTCAGTTTGCATTGTTTTAGATGAGGCTTTTCACAAAAATTTTACGCTTTTGTAGAATGGTAGTACTTCCTTTTTCACTTATCACATTGATCCACTCTCTTGGCTGCTGAAAAGCTTGCTTTCCCCTGAATTATGCAGGGGTTCCAAGAACAAATTGAAAGCTCACAGACCTTGTTTTGTAAGTCAGTGAACTCTTGTCCCAGTGGTGTAACTGATAAATCACACAGTTCACATATTTCTTCATGTGTTTACAACTCCCCTCTTATCTCCTCGAATATTTAACACGCAAGCAGAGGTTAGGGAACAGTTTCCAGTTAGATCTTGCTCCACATCAGAAGAAAGAAGGCAAGTGGAGCTTGCCTTCCTAGGGTAGCCAGGTTAAAGAACTTAATTACTTCAACAGTAAAATTAACAATAATGTCTGAAAAATCCATTTAATATTTTATAAAGAAAAGTTTATCAAGAGCTATAAAATAAACAAGTGTAGCTGTGTTTTGCCCAGCTCTGCAGGCAGGAAACTGGAAATATTATATTACCGTGTTATCCCCTACGTAGCAGGAAGTTGCTCCAAGGTGAATGATGGCTGCAGCTTTCGGACAGCAGTGGGCAAAGGTGTGCACGTGGGCCATCACATCGTGACGCAGCTTCTTCTCTTCCTCTGCTGCCATCTTGAAGTCAATGTTGTCCAGATTTGCTTCCATTTCCTGTATCTGCTCATCTGTGATAGGAAGCCCAAGAGACTGCAAGGGGAAAAGAACTTTTACTGCTTTTTCTCTTTACCAACAAACTGAGACAGATGCTGTTGAAATAATTTACTCTCGTACGACATCTCCCAGAAGCGTGACAATTTGGTATAATCGAGCTGTAACAGCAAATGCTTTCAATCTAGGGCTCTCCAGCCTTTTCCAATAGGATAGGACAGTGTTCATTGTTAGACGTTCCTCTTGGGCTTCATATTTTCCTCAAGCAGGTAACATTCCTGCAAAAACTACAAAAATTAAAGCACACAGGGAGAACTGATATAAAAATAGTATAGTTTAAACTTCTTTTAATGACGTTTACCTTTTGGGTAAAGAAAAATCCAGCTACCATGTGACTAAATAGCTTGTGTCAGGAAAAACTCTCTGGATCACAACTAGACCTACACAACTGTAAACAGGGGGCTTAAAACATATGGACAGGTATATATGTTCATACCTTTTCAAAAGTCCTGACGTACCTCATCTCAGACTGAGTATGAAACCTTGTGAAATCAATTACTTGATCTGGAAGAAGGAGATGAATGTTCCTAGTTCATGTTCGAAACAAATTGCTAGAGCTTTTCAGCAAGCTGACTTAAAAACAAAGATATCCAACCACAAGATTATACACTGGTGTAATTCTTGCACAAGCTAACTAAGATGAGAAAAACATCTTTTCCTGATACTGAGAAAATAAAAGTCTCACAATGAACTTGGCATTACTGCCTTTTCCAAATTAAAATTGTATTGTCCTGTGCATTAGTAATGAGAAATTACCAACCAGGAGGTTTCCAGGATTTAAAGTATTTAAAAAACTGGTTCTGTTCAGAATTGAACTGACTGAAAAAATGTTTTGCAGATATGAAACCTGGAACTGAAGGAGACAGCAGGTGAAGCAGATGTGTCCTCAACGTCCTCATCAGATAATAAGTACCCAAATTTATGCTGTTGCAAGCATATACAAGACCATGAGCATTCAGCTAAACAAGGAAAAGCACCAGGCCCCGGACTGCTCCCTTTGAGGTGCACTGATACAGACTGCAACTGCCTAACAGCACAGGCAGCTCAGCAGGCAATACACTCCTGTGCCAAGATTAAAATCTCGTGCCTTGCTCAGACATCTGTGATCCTTTGGACAAAGTTGACCACAGTACACAGTCATACAGACAGCAAAGAAATAAACCCCCCCAAAAGGGACGACTTGATGTAGAACACATGCAAGGTAGGGTAGTGCCAAGACAAATGACTTTCTCATCTGTCCACAAACATGTGAGGCCTCTTCCCTATGAGCTTTCGCTGACACTGGCAGAACCTCGGAAAGAAAACAATCTATTGCCTGCTGAAAGGAGCAAAACACTGTATAGACATTCGGCCAAATTCAGTTTCTACTGAAATAATTCTTCCATTCTTATCTCACGTATTCCAAGTGGACCACTTGAAAATTTCACCTATTAAGTAGAGTGAATATTGAAGCCATCTGCCGGGCCCTGTACTTTACCTAAAATTTTATCACCAAGTTGCATGTCTTCTCTTTTACTACTCCCTGCAACTTTCAGAAAACCTATGATTAGATCTTCCTAGATCTGATTTATCAGAAAACAAAAGAAAGTATTGCCCACAGTTCACTTGTAACTGTTTCATTTTTAGTGTACCTGAAAAGATCTGCGATGTATCTTCAATAAAGAATGACTGAAGAAGCAACATATGAATGTCTTTGCAGTGAGGAGATGTGCTGCAGTGAATTGCCATAGTTCATTTATTACCTGGTATTCGAGTTGGTGTTCTTTTTCACAGAAATACTATGCATCTTCTATAAGGAACTTAAAAGAAACTGCTTGTATCTCTAACTAACTGATCACTGACAGAGATAACAGGTGTTGGAAGTAGCTGACTCTGCCTCCTTTAGTGCAGAGCTGACATTAGATTACAAACTGCTCTGGAACGAGGAGACAGATAAAAATAGTAGTCTCCCTCTTCCCACTACGAAAAGAGAGCTCAAGAAGTTGTAAGACCTGTCTCTGCTTTCTGGGAACAAAACTCTGGGGCGGCAATGGGAGGCAGAGCAAGGGTCAAGAGATGGGGTAGCCCCGAGCTCAGGGCTTGGGAGTGGAAACCTAAAAATATCAAACTGGTTCTTTCAAGTAGATTGCTTTTTCCTACTGGGCAACTCACGTATTCTGTTCTTGAACAGAAGAAAAAGTGATGATTATCTGCTGGAATTGATATGACTATGTTTAAATTGTCATGCTTCCAACATGCAAAGCTCCTCAAGCGTGCATTCATGGTATTGGCACTTTCTGTGCTAGATGAGATTTGCAGCTTTCTCACTCCAGCATCTGAACTGTGACAAAATCAGGCACATGGTACTTCAGAAGGTGACTCCAGTTTAGCACAGCTGTATAATTACATCTTCAGCTTCTGAAACATCACATTTGGTCCAGCATATTGTTGACAAAGCTGCTGTAGTGACATGATCCTTGCATGGAGAAGGAACACGGACGGTAATGACACCGTGCACTCCTTGTTCATTCTCCACCACGGTGCTTCTCTGCCCTTACACTCATAGTAACAGCCAGACCTAGTGCTCGGATCGCTTCCTAACAATCCCAGGGATTTGAAAAACAGAAACTGGACTCTATACAAAACAAATGGGCACCTATTGCATCTGAAAGCTAAAGCCATTCTGTCAGAAAGTGGGGTGGTTTTGTGCCTGTTTTTCTTTGGCTTCTTTTTTTGGGACACATTACAGCTTTTTCCACTGTCAAAAACCTGGTAAGAGTCACACAAGTTAGCGCATCTTAAAACTGACTGTGTCTCAATTAAGATGTAATAATGGCTGTACACGTATCCCTAATTAGGACCAAAGTCAAAAGGTTTAGCTTAAACTACACGTTAAGAAAGTTTAATTTCATATACTCTACTAACACAACAGCTTGCAATCATATGGACATGCTCTCAGTAGCTGTTCCCTGATAGCTGAATTAATAATACACAGTATCCAATCTTTTGTGGCCTTTTTTTTTTTTTTGGTGGTACTCAGCCTACTACAAACATCACAACTACTTGCGGGGTAAATGCTGTGCTCACTTTGGCCAAAAGTAAACTTATCTCGGAAAAAAGGGCTATCTAAAAACAACTGGCTGCAGATGCAGGAGGTGGTCCGGTTGGCACGGACGGACAGCCATCGGATTGAACGGGACAGTGGCCCTCATCCGTCACACCTCCTGGAAAGCAAACAGCCGAGCGCTTGGGAAGGACACCGATGTTTGTTCAAAGGCAACCACTCACCAAAGATTGCTTAGCAGAGCTTTTACAAAATCGAATTTTACAGTGCAGGCGAAAGTGCAAGGGGGAGGGTGTGAGGCGAGAAGAGGTGATTTGCTGAGGGGCGACAGGTACGCGAAGGATTGTGTACAGAGGGTTGGTAACCCCGACCTCGCACACCCCCACCCCCTGCGCCCCCTTCCTCTCTGGAACACGCCAGGGAGCGCCTGGAAAGTTGCTCTGGTCGGTTTCCCGAGGGTAACTCCGGGAAGGCAAGGCCGATTCCCGCCGGTTCCCGGGCCCTCCTCCGCCAGAGCCCTTAAGGGAAGCGGGACGTGAAGACGCCCCAGTACCACGCTCGCCCCGCCCCGCTCTGCCCTCAGCGCCCGTCCTGCCGTTACCTTCTCAGCCTGGGCGAGGTAGAGCCAGAGGCGGCGCCAGGTGCCGAACTTCTTCCTCTCGCTGAAGTTGTAGGCCATCTCGGCGCTGGCGTACCGCGACACCAGCGGGGAGCGGTACCGCGCCATCACGTCCTCCTCCTCTCCGGGGGCCGCCATGGCAGCGGCGGCAGCGGCAGCGGAGCAGGGCGGCCGCGGGCAGCGCGGGATAAGGGCGGGCAGAGGCCCCGCCCCGCCGCCCCCAGCGGGCCCCGCCCCCGGGCACACGGCCGGCCCGGCGCCCCCCCGCGCTCGGAGGCCAACGCGGCCCGAGCGGCCCCGACACGGCCGCGGGACACAAAACGTGCAGAAAACACGAGCTTTAAATGCTTAGCAGCCAAACACATTTATTAGTCTTTTTTTTCTTTTTCCAGGAACCCAAAAATAGTTTGTAGTTATAATGTAAGCAACTGAGTTGCACATAATACAATCATATCTTTCAAAAAAAACAAAACAAAACAAAACAAGCTGTTTAAAAGCCCAAAAAAAAAAAAACCTTCAGAAAACTTATATAAGTATTACACCATCTCTCAGTTTCAATGAAATGACGACGACTTAATTCCTTATTACTCTTAACTTGTCACACTCCAATAAAACATCACCCTTTTGTTTGTTTTTTTTCTTTTTTTTTCCTTTTTTTTTTTTCTAAATCCAGCATGAGAAATACAGTACCTGCTATGGCAAAAATACACATAAAATGCAACATTTCAGCTTATTTGTACATTAGTAGAGTTTAAACATTTTATTGGTTTTTTTTTCTTTTTAAGTGAACCAGTGATCTTAAGTACCACTATACTAAAAGTAAAATAAAAATATAGAAAAGGAGGAAAAGGGGGCAGCCAGCCTTACAAGAGCACCTTCTAAAGTGCTGAGTTTCTGTGTCCATGGAAAACCCTTAGGAAGTTCAAACATTTCTGAGAATATGGGATGGAAATTAAGATGAAATCTGGATATGCAAGACATTGTGTCATCTCCTCTACATTCTCCCCATTTGTCCTGCAGTTTTTTTTACTGCACACTATAGAAGGAGGGGAGAAACCAGAACTACGGGAAGAGTTTAGTNCTGAATTAATAATGCAAAGTATCCAATCTTTTGTGTCGCTTTTTTTTTTTTTTTTGGTGGTACTCAGCCTACTACAAACATCACAACTACTTGCGGGGTAAATGCTGTGCTCACTTTGGCCAAAAGTAAACTTATCTCGGAAAAAAGGGCTATCTAAAAACAACTGGCTGCAGATGCAGGAGGTGGTCCGGTTGGCACGGACGGACAGCCATCGGATTGAACGGGACAGTGGCCCTCATCCGTCAAACCTCCTGGAAAGCAAACAGCCGAGCGCTTGGGAAGGACACCGATGTTTGTTCAAAGGCAACCACTCACCAAAGATTGCTTAGCAGAGCTTTTACAAAATCGAATTTTACAGTGCAGGCGAAAGTGCAAGGGGGAGGGTGTGAGGCGAGAAGAGGTGATTTGCTGAGGGGCGACAGGTACGCGGAGGATTGTGTACAGAGGGTTGGTAACCCCGACCTCGCACACCCCCACCCCCTGCGCCCCTTTCCTCTCTGGAACACGCCAGGGAGCGCCTGGAAAGTTGCTCTGGTCGGTTTCCCGAGGGTAACTCCGGGAAGGCAAGGCCGATTCCCGCCGGTTCCCGGGCCCTCCTCCGCCAGAGCCCTTAAGGGAAGCGGGACGTGAAGACGCCCCAGTACCACGCTCGCCCCGCCCCGCTCTGCCCTCAGCGCCCGTCCTGCCGTTACCTTCTCAGCCTGGGCGAGGTAGAGCCAGAGGCGGCGCCAGGTGCCGAACTTCTTCCTCTCGCTGAAGTTGTAGGCCATCTCGGCGCTGGCGTACCGCGACACCAGCGGGGAGCGGTACCGCGCCATCACGTCCTCCTCCTCTCCGGGGGCCGCCATGGCAGCGGCGGCAGCGGCAGCGGAGCAGGGCGGCCGCGGGCAGCGCGGGATAAGGGCGGGCAGAGGCCCCGCCCCGCCGCCCCCAGCGGGCCCCGCCCCCGGGCACACGGCCGGCCCNCAGCCTTACAAGAGCACCTTCTAAAGTGCTGAGTTTCTGTGTCCATGGAAAACCCTTAGGAAGTTCAAACATTTCTGAGAATATGGGATGGAAATTAAGATGAAATCTGGATATGCAAGACATTGTGTCATCTCCTCTACATTCTCCCCATTTGTCCTGCAGTTTTTTTTACTGCACACTATAGAAGGAGGGGAGAAACCAGAACTACGGGAAGAGTTTAGTAAAGGAAGCCATTTCAAGTATAAGAAAAAAAATAAACACTTACAGGTAACTTGCAAATAGTATCAATATACACACAGCCACTATTTTTTATTATTACAATGTCTGCTTCTGGGGGACAGTGTTTCAGGCAAGAGGACTTTAGCTGTACCTTCCTGTTACCTATTTATGTGCAAAGTAGAAAAGCTGCCTTTTCTAATCCATCCATATTGGACATAATTGATTTTCTATTCAGCCACCTCATCTCTTCATTCCATAAGGAGAGAAGGCGGCATTATTTTACCAAGAAGGCTAGGTGAAATGAATCTTTCTTCATTCCTCTTCCAGACACACCCTTCTCCCGTTACTTGTTTGCAATGAAGAGAAACTTGCCAAACTCCTGATGCCCACCAGTAGCCCGTTTCCTGAACAGGTAGAAGGCATTTACCTTTGTAAACATAATCCCTTATGTTTGTGGAACTCAAAGCAGCATTTCAAACCTCCAGCCGAGTGGTGGAGATGAAAATAGATCAGAACGCTCCCCTGTCACTGCTTTTCCTCCTCCCCTTTCTTCTTCCACACCCAGGAAGATTACATTTGGTTACTTTTGTTAGAAGGTGGGGGTTTTTTTGGTTCTTTGAGGAAAATACTTAGCATTTAGTTTAAAGTAAACATGACCAGAATTACCATCAACAGAGTTACACTGCATTATACTGCTGTTCTGCTTTCTAGTTGAGGAAGAAAAAGCATTGTGCATCAGACGTTCTGCAGGCTTTAGAGCAGATGTGGCAGAAAACCAAGATACCTATGTGTGTACATCCCACAGGTGCACATGCATCACTTCAGCTTCTTTCTTTGCAGAATCACTGTATACACTTCACCTGGATTACTGGCAGAGATGGAGAGGGTGGCACAGGGCAACAGTGGTGAGATATTCCTAAGGCCATGGGGAGCAACGCAGGACAGAGAAGACCAGGGAGTGTCAGTCAGAAAGGTTTCAGGTACAGAAACCATAATCTTGATATTTCAAACGCCAAATTCCAAGAGGCATGGGCTCATATGCACATCCCTGAGACGCACACCCAAGAAAGAAACAGCGACCATGTGACTGAGAGGGGAGAAAGTAGCAGAGGTTCCCTGACAGCTGTGGGATTTACCCAGTGAAGACCTCTTCCCCCACCACCCTCCCAGAGACATTCTGGGAGAGCTGTAAGGCATATTCACAAGCAGCATCTACTGTCATTCTGTCTGTTCCTACGTTCTACTGGCAGGTGATGGCTTCTGTATATTGTGGACAAGAAGAGACACTGCATTTGAAGTGTGACTGGTAACACACTGAAATTAACTCAGGGAAGGACACGGGAAGCTACTCTGCCCTTAATCCCTGGAGCAGCAGCATAAAGTGGCCAGGTTCTTCATCTTACAGTCCCCTCTCTGGAACTATATACCACCACCTCCCCTTCCTGATGGCAGGAAAAGACGTGTCTACTTTGAAGATGACATTACCAAAACCGCCACTTAATGGCAGGGAGAAGTACACAAACTTAGTCTGATCTGGTGGTCTGGTGAAAGAAGCAGCAAGCTCAAGGTACTTTAATTCTGAAGCTTATCTAAAAGTACTGGAGACATGTGACCTGTAGCAACACTGGCATAACTATAGAAAGAAGAGGAGGAGGAAACAGGCATAAAGACTGAGGAGTATGAGTAACTGAATCTCTATCAACTTCTATCATTTAGGATCTGAGTGTCTGATGGCTTCAATAATTAAAAAAACAAAGGGTTATCTCCCTCCACACAAGCAAACAATGTAAAAAGAACTAGCGATCTTGCTGTGAAAACCTCATAATACTTCTATTATGCTTTTTTCATTAAAGCACTTGACAAACATTACTAGTTGATCCTCACAAAACCCCGGTGAGGTAGGTAAGTATTATTAACAACCCCGCTTTACAGGTGAAAAAACAAAGGCAAAGTAGTTGAATGACTTGCCCAAGGCAAGGGAAGAGTAATGGCCAATGTTAAAATTCAGGAGTTTCAGGCTTCCGGACCTGTGCTCAAAACCACTAGTTCAAATATCTTTTTACAAAGGAGATAACATGGAAATAAAAGCCCATCAAGTGTAGAAGAAAAGCCAAGATTTAAAATGTTACATCAGAAGGGGAAATGTACCACGAGGTATTTTTGTGAATGAGTTTAAGCTTCTGATTTTTTTTTTCCTTTTTGTTTTTTTTTTTTGAAGGCATTCTGACAGAGTGGAACCCTGATAAGATCACATCTGTAAGGCAGGCACAGATGCGAGAGTGATCATCAAGTCTATTACTTATTACAGTACTGTGAATGTCAACAAAAATAAAATTGCTGCATGAAAACACTGAATACAGGCAGGATCGTTTCTCAGTTTATGATATTACACCTAAGATAATGCCAAGGATAATGCAGGTACCATGGTTCACCATGGACAAAGGAAAAAGTCAAGTCAAAAGGTCCCTATTATAATGACAGAGAGAGCAGCGAGATCTGCATTTTTCTGAGGAGACTCTTCCTGGAAGCTCAGCAAGCTTCAAGGAATGCACATAATTCACAATGATTGCATTTTGGAGGTGTGGGGAAGTAAATCCTTTTTAACGATCATTACAACACCACCTTATAGTAAAAATAGGATAGTTTCTTTTAAATAGAGAGGACCTGGTCTACAGATCAGTCTACTTTCCCTAAAATTTCATGCACTGTCAACATTAGTGCTCAGTCACTGGCAGCAACACCCGACAACTAAACACCGGTAGCTGCTGATGTTGAAAAAACACAGTACTCATAGTTGGGCTTTGATCAGCACTAGAAAGCAAGTACCATTTCCACCATCTTGCCCATAGCTGCACTGTCACTGAATGAACTGTGCCAGAAACTGTGCAAAGAAAATTTTAGGGATAAGGAAGTGTAGATATCAAGGCCCAGCCATATTCCAATTCTCCTGGAAGAGCACGAGGACTGCTGAAATGGAAAACGAGTAGTAAATCCAAAAAAAACCCAGTGCCTGCGGCAGTGAGTTTCCTGAGCTTAACAAGGGCCAGAGCACAGGAGGTGGTAGCTATTCCTCAGGTAGACCTGGTGTCCCATTCACCCTCGTGGCCCGGGGTTAACACTGTATAGTTGAATTCACAGCCCTGTGCAAGGCTGAGAGCTGATTTTGTTTTGCAGCCAACATTAGTTATTCAAATCTCTGCCCAGTTATCTACTGGCCAACTTCTGACAAAAGAAAGGCTCTTATCAACTCCTTCTTAATTCAGAGTTATCACTTCCCCACTTCCCCAAACTATAATGGATATGCCATGGACACAGAAACTCCTGAACAGTTTAGCAAAGTATCTTTGTCCCCTACACCCCCTTTGCAGAATGCATAGTTTACAATTCACTTACAAAATAAAGAAGCAATGCTGACCACATATGGGACCTTTTTTTTTTTTTTGAAAAAAGAACAAACAACCTCTTCTTAAGTTCAGTATCAAAATTCACATTTGCATAATAATACATTTCAAGGCCATTAGAGAGGAATGAGAGCGAAGCAAAGAAAACTGCAGAGTCTCTCCTCTCTTTGTCTTCCTGAATAGAGCTGAGGGATCCCACTGGAGTTTCTTTTCAGGGTGGGAATTACAAAGCGCTACAACAACAGCTCTTGATCTTGTACACCTCATGCTTTGGGTGAGACGAAGAGGTGAATTATTAGGAAAAAAAAAACAAATGGAAGGAGACACTGCAGATTCCCATGTTTAGCTACAAACAGCTTCGAAGAAACAAAAAATTACTTCAGATTTTTTTCCTTTTAAACACTTCTATCTCACCATTTCAAAAACTTTTTTTTTTTTCTTCTTGTGTAATACCCTGTTCATTTAAATGGCAACATTAAGTGTGCTGGAAGTTGAAGGGTTGAAAAAAAAATAAATTCCTGTTTTGCTTATCAGGACACGGGCAGAGAGGGTGAAAATGTGCCTGCACCCACTATTTAACAGAAGCTACAAAACATCATCTTCTCTACATGTATAAATTTGTCTCAAACATCACTGTGTTTCAATTCTCCAGTGCTTACAAAAAACCAAAGCCACGCGCACTCACACTCATGCACACAAACAAAAAGAAGCCACGTAATACATATACAAACTCAACCTGCAGCAGCAGACTAGCCTAAAACTATCAACAGCTTCTGTGCATCACATGACGTCCCTCTGCACCCCCCACCCCAATCTCTACCACATATGAATACGTATTGTGCAGTGTAGAGACCAGCCAATGATGCTGCTTGTCAAAAGGGACCAGTGGGCTGCAATCTCAATGTCTGACCTCTGAAAGAATAAATTGACCATTGTCTCCCCTCCAGCCCAAGCGGTCTCCTCAGTTAGACAGTCACTATACTCACAAAGGCACATTCATAAATACCACATTTAACTTACTGCTTGTAAAAACGTAGGCAGAAACATTAAGCGCTTATACTCCAACCCATTCCTAGTGACCCAGCAAGAAGTATCACAAAAACGTATCACTTGGTGAGACCTTACTCCACCTTTAGAAGGTACATATTAAAGAAGTCTTCCAACACCTCTTTTAATTTTTTTTTTTTTGCATAAATGAATGCTTTTTTTGTTTGTTTGTTTTTGGCTTACATATTTTGGAATACAGCACACTCACTATAAAGCTCTGTTGTAAGGCTACCCCCTAAAGTAAGGCTGTTCTACCTTGGCTTGCATTTTCACTTCATTTTGCTTCTTCTCCACACGTCCCCAAAACAAAACAAAAAAACCCACACAGCGCCTTATATAGAAAGGGTAAGCCGCATCTGGGAGGGAGAGGGAGGGGAAAGAAAGCACATAATATCATAACCATGTCACTAAAATAGCGATTCTAACAAGCTGTGCAACCTGCTCAACAGTAAATGATGAAGAAAATGATCACTTATGGTTGGTTGTGTTTCATCTGAAACAGGAGGAGCTTCCACTTTGTCTCCATTAATAAAAACGAACAAAAAAAAAAAAAAGGAAGTTAGTTCTGCGAATGTAACAACACACACCAGTAGCCAAGAAGAGGCATTTAGTGCTCAAGGAAACATTTCTTGCCGAACACGGCCTCCTTGTATTGTGCACTCATGCAAAATTCTCCAGTCTCTTCCGCTCTGCCCACCACAGTCAAGAATGTTTGCTGCTAAAATACTTAAAATACTTAACGCTGACTGGCAAAATGCATACTTCCCTTTTTTTGTTCTTCTTCTTCTTCCCTGGAGTGCTCAGTATTACTTTACAGAAAGGCTGTCAGAGTCAAGCCAAAAAACTCCCTTTCTCACTACAAAGTTTACAGGACACTGCTGAATGTCACCAGTCCCAACTATCACACATACAGGGCAAAAATGGCTCTTCTGCAGAGGGCACTTGATTTGCTAGAAGCTTGCTAGGACTCTGGGAGGCTTCTAGAGAAAAGCTTTCCTGCATAGCTTGATGAAAAGCAACGTGCAGGTGAACTGTGGATGCAAACAGATGTTGTCTGCTGTGTGCTACAAATGAAACTGCATCTATCGTGGCCTGACAAGTTTTAAAAGTAGGCTCCGACCCACCAGGAGCTGTGGTGCTTTTTGTAGCACAGATGAAACCATAAATCACTTTTCATACAAGGATCAGAAGCTATAGTTACTACATCACAAAGTTTAAAGTCACATAACACCACAAAATAGAGAGCTATAATTTTAAACAGGATCCTGACTCAATTTTAACAGCAATGCAGACAGACCCTTCAAGTCTACTGTAGGCAAAGCTCTGCTTGGTGAGTCACTACAAAATGGACCTGTTTCCTATTATCTACTGCAAGGGAACTTTGGTAAAATTCAGCAACACTGGTATTTACAGTGATGGGACAGTTATGCAAAACATTGTGAAGGATGTGAACTAGCAAGGCTGCTAAAAATCTCCAGTTTGGCTCCTGTCATTTAGTCCAGCCAACAGGTCTGCTACAGCCTAACTGTTGCTTTGAGGTTTAGGTTTGGATGTGGATTCAGGACAACAGGGAGTACCAGCTCTGTCTACATTGGGAAACTTCACCTATTTCTCCCCATTACTGTTAACATCCTTCTGCCATGGGTGGAAGCCTAGTGGTGGAGGTAAAGGGAAACAGAGTTTGGGTTTTAGATATCTGTATTTTGATCACAGTGGAAATGACTGATATGATCTAACAGCATCAGTTCCTAAAACTGCAGAACAGTCACAAATAAAGTACAGAACTGAAATGATATTGTATGCAAAATCAATTTAGACAAACCAACAGATTCTGCATATGTTGCTTCAGATTCAGGACCAAAGTTGCACTTCAACAGCATTTATTTATTGGGGTTTTTTTTTGGAATTAATTTCAACTTGGTTGTCTTGGTATTACTTTCCTGCCCACAAAGCATGCATGCGTATTTACAATTAAGAAAGCTGCTTCTGTTAAGGAAACCTTACATCTCTAGAAAAAAACCCCTACCTTCTAACTCAATCAGGACTACTACCCTGAGATGTTAACCAGCCTCCACAAAACCTGCATTTCAATCCACTTGAGAACCTGGATACTCAGGTCACATGATTTACAGTGAAGGTGATAAATGCAACACGCACTGGAAACACAACAGGTCCTCATCTGCTACACTGACCCTGATCCAGCTGATTTCCTTGACCAGGCTTGGTCAAATTTGGGTACCTCAGACACACAAACAGTGCTCCTCTTAAAGTCAATAGGAAAACAATATGCACAAACAAAATCAGAAACTTGAAGAGTTAAACATAATAAAGAATGAAGCAAAAAACCCAACCTAACCAAAAACTCCCCCGAAAAACCTACAGTACTATTTGGATGCACTATTAGGACACAGTGGAAGATGTGGCAGCATTTTTAGGAAGAAAAAATAGGGCAAAAGTTCAAAGAAATAAATTATTAGAAATTCCATGGTAAAAAAAGAAAAAAAGAGGCCAACTTAATATAAATGTTTAATTGTTACTTAATCTTTGAGGTGGTTATCCCAGCCAGTTTGTTGAAAAGAAGCTGTTTATATTGCAGAGGTAAAAACGTACTTGGCTTAACATTTTTACTTATTACAAAAGCCACTTAATGTGAAGCACAATTAAAAAAAACTTACAAGAAAAACCTGACACCCTGTGATTGCAAAAAACCCCAAACCGACAAAAAACCCACTCTCAAGACTGCTAGGCAAGCGTCCGGGTAAAAACACAAAAACACTGGGAAAAGATGGCAAGTATTCCAAAGTAAATGTCAGAAGTCTAAACACAAATTTCTGAGCTGTACCACACTTCATTTTGCTGGCTAGACTGAGATCTTCAAATGGAGCAAAGAATTATCAAACAGATTAAAAACTCTCAGCTTGACAGACACTGCAAGGTAGGGTAAGTAAAGTGGCAGGACTTTTACCTGGAAAGAGATGCCTTTAGTCTATTCCAAACTGTGCTTTCCCCAGCCTCTTCTCCCTACCTTGCCAACATGTTTAAACAAGATGCTGCCATTGATTCCCTCCCGGGAACAGTTTTGTAAAAGCCCAGAAGTACCCTAACATCAATTCCTGCTGACTTTTTGCTGTTAGGACCCCAAATGGTAGCAGAATTTTTACAGCATTAAGCAATGGTTGTCCCCAGCAGTTGAGTCTGCTTAGCACAATTCTCAGACACCACTTGCGGTGGTTGGGAGCGCCATGACTAAGCAACACAGATCTGTTAACTACAGCCGGAAAACAGATTAATGCTACTTTGACAATGCAGGGAAACTGTCACCGAGGAGACAGGCACGAACACTTACAGGATGCACATTCAGGAAACGAGGAGCAGACTGCTGTACTACAATAGGTTTGGATCCAGCAGACTGCTGAAACTTAAAAGACTGTCAACCCTTCAGCAGTCAGTCACAATCCACTTCCAAGTGAATGTCAAGTGTCGGCTTTCTTGACTAAATGCTACTGTTTCCTCACTTTTAGGACACTGCTGATTTGATAAAACACAACTTCTGGCAAAGCACTCAAATCCTCTCATTAAAACAAACAATAAAATAAAATCAAATCCTAAACTTGCTAAGTAAACCCTCCTTCTACTGGCCCATGACAGGAGTTTTAAAGCACATTATTATTACTACTGATGCATTATTTTCAATAGACTCACATGCACACGCAGCACAACATAAAAACACTGGGCAACTGCTATGAGAGAGACAGAATTTGGCATCTGATTTTTTTTTAATAATAACAACTTATCTCACTACTATTAAGTAACTCATTGCACGAGTTGCTCACGCGGCATGCTCTTCTTCCCTTAAAAATGGGTACATCTATTTCCATCAAGTGGCTACACTGCCTCACTTTGCCTCGTCTTCCCTCCCCTCCCCTACTGTAGGGCATGTGGGTGCATGTAACAAGGCACTAGCGCGGTTTTTGTGGTTTGAGCCAAGCCGTTTCAGGCGGAGTAAGCCCCTGACCCTTAGGGCTGGGAGGCAGAAGTTGGCCATCCCAACACCGAACTCTTAAGTTCAAGACTGTAAGCCCTGACAGCCAGCAGCAACAGGGTGAACAGAGGAGTTTAACAGCTATTTCCCTCATACAAAATGAAACAGAAAGACTGGGAGGTGGGGTGGATGAAGAAAAGCAAGCAGCAAATCTCCAAGTGGGGAATTAAACTGACCAAGTAGCTGAAAACAGGAAAAGTCGATTTCCAATGTACATTTTTGTGGAGTTTTTCCATATTCCTTTTTTTTTTTTCTGTACTGAAAAAGGCAGGTTACTAGAACTACTTCATTACTGAGTATTCTGTCAGCACTGGCTTTCTTTAGCACTGCTCAGAAGTGGTTCAAAGAAGCACCACCGTGTATTTGCTGCTAGTTGTCCTAACCAAGGATTCTTTCAGTTAAACTCTACTGCATTTTAAAAAGGTTTATACTTTCACTCTGCTTTTGAAAAGGTGCTTGGAAGAATATTTTTGTCTAGTTTCAATCGAGAAGGAATAGTAGATTTCCATTCACACACTTCTCTTCTCCATGCAACTGCACACATCTGCATGAGTAACAAAGCACAATAAATGATAACCCTTCTCCCACAAATTAAGATTGCAATGAATTCCTGTTGCTGATATTGAGAAGTTTTCTTAATGTATCTTAATTTAGAAAGTCTTTAAAATTCTTGATCCCTCGCTTGACAGTAACATTTGGAGATTTTTTCTTTTTTTCTTTTTATGTTTTTTTTTTAGCATTTTTATTTTAAAGTAAAAACTTTCAAACATTTTGAAGATTCAGGAACTTGTAAAAGTTTATCAACAAGAAACAGCCATCTATCTAGGATAAGGTTAAATAAACCATCTTCAAAAAACTGGCTTCCTACCCTAGAATTCCTGAGAATGCTTGCAAATTTAAAGCAGGAAAATAAAATGTTAAAATAAAAACAAAAACACTGTTAAATGCTCCCAGAGTTAGTCTTCATCTAAAATATATATATGCACTTTTTGGTCTTTTTTTTTTTTTTTTTGTACGTTTTAATTTTTTCCCTTTAAGCTTACAATGGAAGAACAATTTAGCTTTTCTTTTTAAATATTTCAAATCCCTCATTATGTCTTGTAAACAAGAGGGGCTCTAGCACCCGGCTTTCACCGTAGTATCGCAATGAACTCAACTAGCCCAAAGTGCAGGAAAAGGGACCTTAGGGCAGGTTGGGAGAGAGAAGTGAGGGTGGAATACAGCAATGAACCAGGATGTATAGCAAATCACGTGACAGAGCAGATACTGGCTTGCTCAGGCCAAAGGTGCTTCACTAGGAAGTACTGCTGGCACAGGACTTTTAAGAACCTGCTCTGCATGTCCGAGCGCGCTTGGTCTTTGTGCAGAAACAAAGCTGTACAGATGCCTGCACACGAGGGGCACTAGCCAGCTAGCAGGAGCTGAAAGAGAGCATTTTGTTTCTTTGTGCATGGTGGGATAGATGGAGGAGGAGACATGATAGGAAAGTATATTCCAAAGGGGCCAGAGTATGCTGCACACTCCAGTTTACTAAACAAATACAAACCTACTCGTATTTTTTTACCACATAACGCTTTGCATACAAATCTACAGGCATGTGTATATGCAG
This sequence comes from Mystacornis crossleyi, assembly GCA_013400655.1. Classification (NCBI taxonomy): domain Eukaryota; kingdom Metazoa; phylum Chordata; class Aves; order Passeriformes; family Timaliidae; genus Mystacornis; species Mystacornis crossleyi. The sequence goes on from VYZQ01051266.1 coordinate 46,456, forward strand.
CATTTCCCTCAGTCAGTCTTCCTTGTGACATTGGGTTTACATAGAAAGGGCGAATTAAATAAAACAGCCAAGTAATTCCCTAGCCCTTCCCTCCCACCCCCAGCACACAGGCGTACATACACACACACACACGTGCACCAACCTCCCCCCCATGACTTGCATCTGCTTTTGCTTCTCCCCACCGAACCCATGAGTTAAATGTATTAGACATGGTCGTATCCTTCAATGAAAACGCTGAAGAAACAGACTCCCCTATCTGCCCCCCTCTGCCAGGTGATACAGCACTGCTCCCTCTGAGGGCTGGAATGGACAGGTATGTGCTGGTACAGAATGTCGGCACTTTGTTAGACAGTATAACAGCTGGACAATGCCACACGAAGTCCTAGCACTTATGGAAAAAGTACCAGCATCTCTCTTCCCTCTTTCCCTGGCCCCATCCCTACAAAAGACTTCCTGCTTCGTGTCAAGGGATGTTCCTTCAAGTCTGCTACAACTCTTTTCACAACAACAGGTCTTAAAGGTTTTGTTCCCAGCGCACACATGCACGCACACACTGGTTATCACTGTGGATTATAGGTCACCCCTATCCTGCCCAGAGTACTACTACACTGATGCTAAAAAAACCCCAAACCTTTCCTTAAATACAGAAATTAAAAAGCAACAGTACAGAAAAAAAGTAAAAACAAAAAACAAAAAGGTGCAATACTTTAAAAAAAAAAAAAAGAAGTCTTTGCTATTATATACCTCCCTAAGCAAAACCACGTACACAGGAAAAAACACAACACAGAGAAACAAAAGGAAACCTTTGAAGTACACACTGGTTTAAGAACATTCGTAAGTAAACGTTTCTGTCAGTGATGGTCTGGCGCTGTAATGACACCAAGGCCTGGCACAGGTAACGCTCACCATGAAGGACGCAGGAAGGAGTTAGCTGCATGTGCTTTCAGGAGATGAGGCAGGCCGGCCAGCACTTTGCTGACACCATTTGGTTTTTTGTCAGTTTTAATAGAAGCAGTAAATCAGTTAAAAGGCTAATTTGGTTGGGCTGGATTTTCAAGCTTTTGATGGATTCCTCTAGAATGAGTACGGGTGCTTATTTAGGCCTGGGGGAGAAAAGAAACACTAATTTTTTTTTAGATGTACTGAAACCTGCAAGAGACTGAAAAAGAACATTTGTCTAGCTGCACAAAAAATGGCAACGTCTTCTTTCCTCCTCTTTTCCCCTTGTTGGAAGAAATAAATGGCTTGCATTATATAACGAACACTCTAGGGTTCATTCAGTACAAAAAGTTCACATGCAGACATAAATAAAGACACTGTGACTCAAATGACAACATTGTCTCCCCTCTCACCAAATCCTTTGGATATGGCAGTGTTCTGCTCTACCACAGGGTTTGAACAAGGGCTAGGAAGCAACTATCCACTCTGTATGATCTGCAGATTTGAGATAGCACCCTGCTAAAATGAATTTTAAAAAACCTACTGACAAATTTTAATCCAGCCCAACTGGATTCCGCTTCAGCCACAGGGACTCCGCCGTGCCTGTCTTGCTTTCAGAAGCAAGACATGCAGATGGCCAGCCAGCCCGCAGACCATCAGCAATGCAGCGTTTCAAGATTATATATATAGAGAAAAAAATGCACACACACAAACATGTGCACACGCACTCACACAGAAACAAGCACACGTGGGCAGTTACATGTGCCAGAACACACTGGTACTTATCAACCAGCCAATCACAAAGTGTTGGTTTTTTTGTTTTGTTTGCTTGCTTTTTTCAGTTTTGTTTTTTTTGTGGGTTTTTGAGTTTTTAAATTTTTTTTTTGTTTTATTTTTTTTGTTTTGTTTTTAAAGTGAGGCTCCGTCAAGTCTTTCCCTCCCTCCCCTTATTCTTTTGAACCCCTCCCCAACCCCAACCCAACATGGTAGACCTAAGGACGGAAACACACCCAGTGCAAACAAAGTTAAAAAGCTATTTTTTCAGTATATATGTTTCTTAGCAACAACTTCCGTATAACATGAAAAAGTGAAAAACTAGAAACTAATTTTTTTAATTTTTTCTGTTTAAATTTAAATGGTATGTGTACTTGCTTCACATTGTCTTTCTAAGTTGGCGTTCACGATTCAAGTATTTCAAGAGTGATATGTTCTCTTTTTGGATTCATATTCCAAACGAAAAAACTGAAGTTATATAAGGGAGGCAACTATGTGCTCAGACAGTCTGTCAATGACCCACCTTTTTTTCTTTCTCCATTTTCTTTTTTCCTTTTATAAATGTATTTATTGCAAGTTGAAAAAAACGAAAAGGTCAAGTTAGTGCTGCTGCTGTTCCAAAAAAGGTCACGAGGTCAGAGTTGAAAGTTCTAAGTTCAGATTGAATCCGACCCTCCTCCCAGAAGGTCTCCAGGTAGTAAGGGAGCAGGGCTGCCCATTCTGTGTGGATCCTCTACGCTTGGGACCCCCCACAAGCTCGAAGAATAGTTTGGGGGCCCCCACAATGAAGCGCCAGTGAGATCGCCCCCACTGCTGCCGCCGCCGCCACCACTGCTCCACTGCCCAAGCCCTGTTGACCCACCAAAGAGATTCAAAGCAGGTCCAACCGGATCTGTCTGGTTCTGTCCTGTCTCCAGGGATTGCCAGCCCGCTGCGGGTGCACTCGGGGTTGCTGCAGGTGTAGGGGGCTGAGCTTGTGCCAAAAAGCGACTAACCTCTTCATCTGTGGCAAACTCAGCCAGGATGGTAGTGTTTCCCAACACACACCTACAAGGCAAGATACACGTAAGAAAAAAAAATAGTTAGAGCCAAAAGGTGAGGGCAAGGGATTCAGAAAGCATGGGAACAGCACTAATAGGTGCCCAAACCAAAGGAGGTGTCAGTTATATTGCTACAGTGGAGTGGACATAGAAAACTTCAGCTGTCCTTGACAGTGAAACTCACTCAAAACACAAGAACTTCCATTTTATAAGCGGAAAAAACAAAACCAAACCACCCCAACACCCTTGCCCCAACATTCAGTTATGCCTGAACAACATCTTTATAAATTTTAACTAAGATCCTGAACGTTAATGCCAAAAGCAATAGAAGCGCCTACACCACATAGGTAAACGTTCAAACAAAACATGAAGAACAGGCTAAAAGCCTTTGAAATTCAGGAGATTAGTATAATTCAAGAGTTTTCACTGACTTTAGGGGCTTACATCACCAATCCCTCACACCCGCCAAAGATTTTTGTCTCAAAACCTTGCTTACATGTGCAGTGCAGTCTGGGCCTTGGCCGCCTCCTGTTTGGTGTTATATCGGATGAGGGCGGTGCCCTGGGTCAGGTTCAGATGGAATGTCAGCAGTGGGCCATGCTGCATGCAGATCGTCCTCAAGGTTGACCCATCAATCTGAGGAAGAACAGCCAGGATGAATCAGATGTTTGTAATTATTTCTCCAAACATACTTCAATTCTGACTTCGTCACAGTAACTGAAAGGTATTCTGCTCTCAGAAAGCAAAACAGATGAAAGCAGTGGGAAGAAAGCAAAGGTGACAGAAATTGATTTTCAAACAGGAACTGGTATGCCTTGACTTCTCACAATTACATGGAGTTTGCTTTAGTATGGAATAATCTCACTTATCTTTCCTGTTCACATACAGCTTGAGTCCAGTTCTCCCTCTCTCACTGAGTTTCTTACACTGTCACTATCCTTACTCTGACAGCTTTTCCAGTAATTAAATACAACTTGTACTTCTCACCATCTTCAGGCATCAGAATTTCTACCAAAGGAACCAGAAGGTCTTTGTTTCCAGCTCTCTCATTTCAGCAGAATTTAGATAAACTAGTATTAAAAGGCTTTTGCAAAACTGGAAATATCTCTACAATGAAATTTTTGAAAATTTATTTTGGTGCTTCTTCATGTTTGTGGTTTATGAAACAGTGACAGAAAGAGTCAGTAACCTTCCTGCCAAACCCACCAATGTCCATTCCGTCTGAACTAATGTTTTCACAGCAGTTGTTGCCTACATTCCTTCTGCAGCAGAAACAGCTTGCTACTTACCTCCAGTAACAGCTGTTCTCCCAGGTGTTCTGTACAGACAGATTCCATTCCTGGTGTGCCACAGGAACATGGACACATGAATGGGATCAATTTGTGCAAATACTTAAGGAAGGGCTACTTCCTTCCTTCCTTCCCCCCTATTTTACAATACAGCTTCAAATGAGGGAAAAGAAGTTGTGTGGGGGTATAAATATGGTCAAAGTTAAAACAGAGAACCTTGAAATGAACATTGTTCCTTCCAAGCCTAACCATTCTGTGAGTCCATGAATCCATCTGAATCTTTACGCTTCTTTTTAGTGTACTGATCCACAATAAAGAGAGAATCCATAATGAGACAATTATGATCTGTTTCTCCTTCCCACTAACTTAAATGCCTCCAAAACATATTCTTCTTCCATTAAAAATTTCCTTAAGCAGCATTAAAGTATTTTACACAAGCCAGACATAGAACTGTGCCTATTCCTCACACCACTGTTTTCCTTGATGTGAAGGAAGAAGTCTTTTCTACGAAAGGCGCATGGTTTGCCCTTTTGGGTGATCTAATGGGGACCCCAGTTTTTCCCTGCACATCAACCTTTTTTGTAGATTGTAGAAGCATGGTAAATCATCCTGCTGAACAGGGGACTCTCTGTCTAGACCTCAGGGCGCTGCTGATAATCCTACAGGCTTTTCTCAGCCCTTGAATACAGGACTCACTGGGAATGCTGAAACCAGGATCTCCATGGAATTAATTTTGAACGGCAGCAAGCTTTGAGAATACTTGCAGAAATAACCTAACTAGACCGGTTTTGGCAGGAGTGCTGGAAAAATTCTGTGGTTTCACTATGGAAACACTAAAGTGAAAACTGGCAGTTATATCAAATTTCTTACTGACAACATCCCAAAGAACAGCTATAAACCATTCCACTTCCTAGTCATGAAAGTTACCCTCACTTCTAAGAAAAACCCTTCTGCTTAATAACTTTTTATAACTCTTAAGTAATGTTTTAACAGTCACATAGCAAAACCTGAACATCTCAAAGTTAGCTGAAGACATTACAGTAGAAAAACCAGTCAGACTGCAGCTCAGTTTAGTAGAAATACGTTACATATGCTGATAAATCTGATTTTGTCAGATTTTATTCAAAGAGAAACAACTGAAGAATTCACAAATCCTTGCTAAAGCAAACAAGTTCCCAGAAACAACCACAGAAAATACCTGTGGAGTGAGATTGTGAAGAACCAGCCAGTAGCTAGGACGAACTGAGCCACCATCACTCCAAGTAGATGCTGCAAATTATAAGACAGAGCAATCAAGACAGATTTGATACAAAGAAAAGTCATCCTTCTTTACAGTTAGGTCTTTCAGAAAAAAAATCAGCATTACCAGCCCTGTTAAAACACGAAAGTCTGATCTTCAGCCCTGACACAAAACCACACCTTTCCTCACATTTCACATCAAGATTCATGTTACTAGAGTTTATCTTCGAGGAGTTTCCCACTCACAGCAAGCATCTAGCCTTGAAAGGCCCTATGTAGCAGGTATTCTCTTCTGGCAGCTCTTAGCCCTTCTTCACTCATTCCCTGCAGCAGGACCTGGGATTCCACCCCCCACCCACCCCAATTACTGACAGCAAATTTCCATTTCAAGAAGGAACTCTCTTTTTTCCTATTACCAGACAACTGCAACTTTCTTTCCTCCAGACCACTGGTGGTGTGAAACATACACTGCTCCAGTGATCAGTGGTGCTACCAGCTGATTGTTCTCACCAGAGCCAAGCCTTGCGTCCTGTGCCCCCCAGCCCCTGACCGATCGGGGTGCTGTGCTGTTCCATGGAGATGATGGTTTGGGGTTGGTCAGGCCAGGAGGTGGGCGGGGCAGCCCTGTAGTGTTCCTTGAGGAAATATGGTTTTTCCACATCTTGTTGGAGAGATGAGTGGGATTGTGTCCTATGGGATCTGGGGACCATGTTGATTTGTAATCACTGAATTTTGCTAGAAGATTAAAGAAATTATATGTATTAGAGAAACTTGTGAGATTAAGTACCTGTCCTATCACAGTAAACCTTTTGACTGAATTTATACAGGAGACAAGCACGAAGCACAGAACCACACAACAGTTAATTTATCATACCAAAAACTCCCATGCTACGTATAAGTTAATCTTCGCTTATTTTATGTATGCTGACAAAAAGAAGTAATATACCTAGGTATATACTTATGATAATGTTATGATAATATAGCTGATTGCAGTATGTTATGTCATTAATTAGATGAACAGCAACTTTTATGTCCACACAACATTTCATCTGAGAACCTGCGAATTTCTTACAAGTTTGGGCACTACTGACCTTTAACGAAACTGAACCTTCTTCAAGTAAAAATACCTGCAGAGAACTGAAAGGAGTATTTACCATCCTTGGTCTACTAAGCTAATGTTATCTCCTAAAGATGTCCTCTGTACAAGATCAAAGCTTTCTTGTGAATCACAAATTTCACACAAGGTTGACACAGCAGGAACACAAAGAAGGCTACTTAGCTGTGTGACAGCTGGACTTTTAAACAATCTTGATAGCGTGTTTTTTTTACTAGAAAACATTCCCAGATGCCTATTAGAAGACCAGTAGTGGATATCCTTAACACATTTCAAGAACTCTTTATAAAGAAATGCAATAAAAGACAAAAATAAAAGCTGACCACTATTGGTCATGAATATTTGTGAATTCTGCCTAAACCAGTTTTTCCAAAAAAAGGCAGACTGAAAACTCTCCTACAACTCCTGACAACAAGGGACATTTCAAATGTCAAAATTCCTTGAAAATTACTCATTGTTCTGCAATGAGAACCAGCCAACACAGACATGGCAATTTGGGGGAAAAGGTTGTGTCAGACGTTATCTTACCCCTAACTCTCATGTATGGGTGTACAAATGTATGTATTTAACTCTAATAACCAAGAGACGGTGGTGAATTACTGATTTGAAATGAAGTGAAAAAAATACAGATTTACAACATGCCAGGGCATCATAAAATAACACATCTGGAAACCAAGACCATAAAGCTCTCAGCATGTATAAGCATGCTTCAATTTACAGCTGGATCTCTGTATTTCCATTACTCAGCAGCAATCAGTAGCAAGCAGGATTCAAGCACTAACCTCTGAAATTGTATGGAAGTGCGTAAAAACTTGCTTTCACTAGACTCTGCTTTAGAGATGGGTGAATTCTAAATTCCCAGTTCAGATGATCTGTTTTCTGACTGTAAAACACTTGTGTCTAGTAGACGAACAGAAATTGGTATGTGGCAGTGGTCCGATTTCCTCAATTTGCCTACAACTTCAATATTTGTTTTTATCTCTTGGGTCTTTCTTATGTGCAAGACAAAAATTAAGCAAAGGCAAGAAGTTGCTCCATGCCACTCCTTTCCTCAGGCTGTAACAGAGGAATCTTCTATGTCACTAGAATGCTGCATACACAGACACTGCTTCAAATCAAAGTCAGCTCACAAATTGGTGGCAGGAACTCAGTTTTTCTTAATGACTAAAGAGCATTTTCAACACATTTTGTGAAGATGCTGAGGTAACACCCAAACACAGCTTTTTATTCAGTATGATGAAAAAACTTAAAATTTGGGCTAGATATAGCTCTCAGCTCTGTTCATCACCTCCGCTATTTAAACACAATTCTTCATTTTGAAGTAATTGTCAAGGCAATTATCACGAAAAAACTCTTGACATTTGCAAGAAGCTTAAAATCCCAGTGGTTCATCTGGAGCAAGTATTACCAGTGTTTTACTCTGAAGTGTGTGCAGAAACAGTTTTTTACAAGAAAGCTTTGGAGACCTTCTTATGAAGGATTTGAGACAGATATTTGAATTTATATTTATAGACCAACCATTAAAAGCCAGAGGACTAAACATCCTCACTGTCCAGATTTCAGGGAATGATGACTGCTGTAAAAGGCAAGGCAAAAACATTCCCTTCACAGCACTCCCATGTTCTAAAGTTAAATAAAATCACTCACCTTTACTAATACATACAAAAGAGGATATATTTTAAAAATTATGATGTCAACAGATTGTATGTGTACTGTTTTATTTTTCCTTTTGCACCTACTGCTTCCTACTATTCTATTCTGTAACTTGCATAATATGCTGGTTTTGGCTGGGATAGAGTCTATTTTCTTCACAGTACCTGGCATGGGGCTGTGTTCTGGATTTGTGCTGGAAACAGTGTGGATAATACAGACGATTTAGTTATACTGCCCAGCAGTGCTTACACAGCATCAAGACCTTTTCTGTTTCTCACATCATCCCACCAGCGGGAGGGATGGGATGCACAAGAAGCTGGGAGGAAACAGCCAGGACAGCTGACCTCAACTGTGCAAAGCGATATTCCATACCCTATGGAGACATGCTCAGCATATAAAGGCTGGGGGAAGAAGAGGGAGCGGGAGTATGTTCAGAGTTGTGGTGTTTGTTTTCCCAAGTCACTGTTACACATGATGAACTAAACACTCCAAGTGGAACAACAATGAACTAGTGCTAAGTGAAAAATGCTTTGTCTGGGGAAGTTTCAGAGCCCGCATACCTGAAGTGCTATGAACGTTGGTGAAGGAATTGTCAGAGGCACTGTAGGGCCAGGCACCAGGTGAAGGCAGCGAGGTGTTGAGGGAAGAATTAGACCCTATCAAACGGAAAAGGAGAGAGAAAGAAGAGACCAAGTTCAGAGTTTCTGTAACACCATTAAACCTCAAGAGAGCCAATGCACCAATGCCAAGCTTTCAGGTGATCCCAGCCACAGGGCAAAGGCACACACATTCCTTCTCAGGCAAATGCAACAGAGACTGTTCGCCTGCTACGACCGCAACACCGCAATAATCCCGAGTATCAGAGCGACTTTGATAACCACAGAGCAGTTGTTCACTGTTTTACCTGTGGTGTTGTCCCGCAGAAGTTGGTGGTCAGTATCTACAATGGGAGATGTGGCTGTCCCCCCCAGCACACTTCCAGGGGTCACATAGGGGTCAGATTCAGGGTCAATGTTTTGTATACCTTTCCATGGCACTCCTGGTTGGAACTCTGGGACAGGAGAGAAAAAGGAATTAGATGCAATCAGGGAAATGTCATTTATTAGAAGTAATTGCCGAAGGTGTTTTGGGAGGGTAAACAATCGTCTTGTACATTGTTCCTCAGGGGAAAAAAAAAAAGACTGCATTTTAGAAGCATAATCTATTTCACAATTCCTCCCACAGCACTAGCTCTGGTGTCTGAACACAAGTCTACACTACAAAAAAAGTGATACAAGTGCATCCAGTATCCCTTTAAGTGCTTCTCCTTTGCTACATTCAGATAAGGTGTTAATAGTTTTAATGCGTCCTGCATAAGATACGTAAGATCAGATTCTGTACGTGTACTTTATGTGTACGCAGAAGCCTTTCCCGAGGAAAGGTTACCTACCTGAGGAGTTTGTAAACGCATTTGACGCATCACACTGTACGTACACACACACTTTATACATTACCTATCAATACTGAGGTGAGACGCCTTGTGGTATAAGTAATGTACATACTCATGGACATTCCTCATGCTTCACAATGAGATGGGATGTACTTATCACGCTTTAGTTTCAACTATAGCTCCAGGTATGCCAGAATTTTAAGACAACAGCATGAATTATATTAAATATGAACGCACAAAGACTCCAGTTACTGTAAGAAAGATCAGTAACTCGGTTCCTTCAATGAATAAAGTGCTGTGGTCAGTTCTGGAAGCAGTGGTGCAAAAATAAAACTGACAAACACAAAAACAAGTAAAGAAGCTTCATATACTACGTGACAATTTGTGTAAGTGCGAGAAGATTGCAAAGGTGGCAGATTCGTCCCTTGCAGATACAAGTCCAGAATACAGAATTCCCAACCTGAATTTCTGAAATAATTAATAATAGAATATTTGAGTGTAATTAAAGATCCATTATTAAAAGCAGATCAAAGATGCGCTCTCTAGAATGAAGCACTGTAGGATGAATCTGGCATGGAAGGGTTCATTTCAGTCACCTTTGTAACAAAGAAGTACAGTCAAGACTGCGACTTTCACAGACAAATACCGAAGAAAATATGATACTACTGGTTCAAACAATTGCCACAGCAAGGGCAGTATTAGACTGTGACAATGCACGGGAGAATCTGAGAGAAGACAAAAGAAATGCCCCACTGGGTCAGAACTGTGGTCCATCTAAGTCCAGTATTTTGCCAAGAGCAGTAGGAGAAATACTGTCAGGGCACAGAACACAAACTTGGCCACTATCTGTGGACTACTGGCCTCACACTCTCCCAGTATCCACAGCTGTCCTAAGATGGCAGAAATACCCACTATCTGCTAGCATCAGCTCGTGAAACTGTTTTTCCATGATTTTATCCAATCACTGTTTCAACTGGCTAGTACCACCTGTTTCAAGAAGCTCTGAAAGCAACACAACCCAGTTGTTCACCACTCCTGATGGAAAAAAAAGGTCCCATCTATTTGAAATTTATATCCTCTGAATTCCAGCATTTGCACCATGGTTCTAGCATTGCAGGAGTCACAGAATTACAGTTCTGCAGTTATCTTGTTCACTGCCTTCATGATTTTGTAAACATTAGTTATATCTCCCCATCTTCAGTAACTCAACAAAATAATCCAGGTATAAACTCTTCTAACACTACGAGCAACCAGCAAAGCATCAAGGAAGGACTCAGCTCAGCTACTGCCAAAATAATGCCATCCCCTGACAAGCAGGACCATCTTATTGTTAAGGAGGAAGTGATAAAGCCCTTGGGTCTACTCAAAATATCTTCTCTCTTCTGAGACAAAGAATCCATGGGCACAGGTTGAACCTGGAAATTAGAATCTGNTAGTCTTGGAGAAAAAAAAAAAAGAAGTCCAAGTCTTTTGTCTGTAATGATTCTGAGAACTGGTGAGGCTGAAAATTAAGTGCACAGTAAGCTCTAATCAAAAGGTTAGTAAACATAGAAACAAGGCTCCAAGGATCAGGCGTATTATTGTTTATGAACACATTCATATGCAACTCATCAATGTAACCCTGGCTGAAAAAGCATTTCCTCAAACTTCGGCATACTGACAAACTTTCCTTTCAGGCTGATAGTTATCATGCACATTCACCAGCTTTTGTCTACAGACATGCTCTTTTATTTCTAGACAGTAAAGAAGACATGAAATGAATTCCTCCACTGATATTTGAAAGGTCCTCTCAAGAAATTCAAACATAAGATTATTGTGAAAACCATGACAGACACATCCAGGCCAGTTTGTCTGAAGTATGATGGATCTTGAATGGGAAAATTACAGCCTAAGTATTACCTAAGTATGCAAGTCTGTGCAACACGATCGAAAGACAGAGTTTTCACCAATGCAGCAAAATTTGCTCTCACCTCCAGCTGTGGTATCAGTTTGACTGGGCACCACTTCATTTATCTTTGTGCTGAACAATACTGCTCTCTTGAATGGCAGAATTTCTGCAGCAGATGGCATTTAGGAGGAAAACGTGAAAGGTGTAGACAGGGTGAATGCGGAGTGACCACTGTTTTCATTCAAAGGAAAAATGCACCTATTTCAAGAGGTTTTCTCTTGTAAACTCAATTTTGATAACAACTTGTTTCCCAACACTGGGAAGAAGAATTCTATCTCAGTGCCAGGAACTGACAGTGGACCTCATCTACAAGCTTGTAGAGAAGGACCTAGAGTGTAAAGTCATTTTAGGTCTTCATTCTTCATCAGGGGTGTTGTGTTGATAAGGTAGATCATGATTTCAGTTTTCCTTGTCAATGAAGTCCATAAGTTAGACAGACTATGAGACAGCACAACTGGCTGATGGTTATGGAACAGTCCCAGCAGCCTATGGATCTTGTAAGAATGGAACATCAATACAGCAATAACTGAATAAATGCCACCTGCCAAACCCCAGGATCTGTTACACGAGGCCTGAAATCATAGTCTTGGGCTGCTCACACAAGAAATTATGGATGGTACTGAGGATCTCAGTGAAATTTACGTTCGGAGTTTGTGAACTTCACTTATCCTCTCACAGTGGTGAGGCAGTCAGCAACAAAACTTTACTTATCACTGACAGTGGGACTACAGATACCACTAGGGAAGCCCTGCGCTATCAACAAGGGCCAAAGAGTAGCTATCCAGCTTCTCACTCCTGTAACAGTTTTGGTACCAAGAATCTCGCCAAAGCCAGTGGTTGCTCCAAAGCTTGGAAACACGGCAGAGCTGATCCTCACACATCTCTTGTAACATTCCAAGCAATATGGTGTTTCTCCATATTATACAGGGGAATGGTGACTAGGGAAACAAGTTCAGCAACAATGAGTCTGTGAGTAAGGTCTGGTAAAAGATTGCATTTTGGGAGTTTCTGGCATTATTAACAGCAACTCCAGTCCAAAAAGCTGGACAACTTAACAACTTAACAACCAGGCTGACAGAAGTGTAACACAAATACACCTGTACAGAAAGCAGTGAGCACTATGAAAATTTGTGGATATGCAGATGTTTTTGAAATAACTAATTCTTCAGCTCTTTTAGCTCATCAGAAAATGTTTTCTTGCTGGAGTTAGACACTGAGGGCTTCCCTTATAAAAATCTTCGACTACATTTTCTAGGTTTCTTGCAGTTGCATCTGTCACAGAGACTCCTAGGCTTTCTGATGCAAGGTCTGTGCTACTGCTCTACCCAAGAGATGTACCTGGACTTTTGATTTTTTGTGTTTGATGGGATACACAGCAGAGGGTTTGCAGTTAGTAATGTTCTCCTGGAATGCATCTGTCTTCCAGACAAGAGAAAAACCACAGCATCCACTATTAGCTGAACAGCATCGGGGATTAATCTGTGTAACTTCAAGAACACCACTCTGTATTTATATGATTGTTTCATATAGAAGATTATGCTTGTGTTCAAATACATACGTACTTTTCCTAGAGAGTTTTCTAGCAGTGCGTTTCAGAAACGTAAAATTCTGCTAGTGAAACCAGAAAACTTAAAAAATGTGCATCAGCCTGTCATCCCAAAAGCAAGAGATTTCTATTCAAGCCACAAGATTCCTGAGCTCAACTGAAGCATCGCAACTTTCTTCTACCCTTTATGCAACATGAACAAAGGTGAAGCACAACAGTGTGGTGTTCCCACCACCACAAAAAAAACCCCTACTTCACATATTTTTCTGATTCCACACTATCAGTAAGAATTTTTACACTTTGTCAGCCTGACAGAGCAGAAATAAAGAATCAGTATAAAAGAAGGGAGATGGTGGTGTGTTTTTTATGAATGCATGTTTTCACAAAAATTTCTCTAAATGTAAAGTCACAAAACCACAGATAATGAGTTTACATAACAAAAACCAAATGCTGTTCAGGAAATTCAGGAGTTAGTTCATATTTAGTCCAGCATTTTTAACTGGAAATTCAACATTTATGTTCTAATATAACGTGGAAGAAATTTCAAACCCAGGATAGGCCAAACAGCATACATATTTTCTTTGTAATGGTTATTAAAGTAAGTATGATGAAGAAAGGCCCAGCACATCTATCCTAAAGCAAGGACACAACCCCTGCCCTCATGTAATACCTGGAGGCCAGCTGGCATTGCTGGATTTACTTCCGATCTTGTTTGTTGGTGGAGATTTGGCAGGTAACCAACTATCACCAGCAGGGCCTGCATGGCTGCTGAGTGGGTCGCCCTGGATTATGTCAAACTGGTTGTAGGGCGATCCTCCACGAGCCTTTCCAGGGGGCACTATTGCACCTGAAGCATTAAAAACATACATTTACACTCAGGAAAGGGTGGGATCTTCAGGAGTATGATATATTAAAACAAAAATATTTAAGATGCATACTGCTGAGGCAAAACACAGTTTCATCTAAGCTATTTCACCTCTGGCAAGATGATCCGACAAGGGCATTCTCAAAATTCCCCTTCTCACCATTTTTGTGCATATTGGCATCTTGTGAAGCCACAGAGGGCAGCCCTTCCATCATAGTCCACTGCTTAAAGCGGGATTCTGTTCCAGCCTCTTTCCCTCCCACCATGCCATAATCCATGCCACTTGAGCCAAAGCCTGTGAAACAAACAAACAAAACTTCATTGTCATTTTCTGTTTTGTTTTTAAGTATCTTTAAACAGGGAGTCATTGTGATGATAAGAAAAAGGTGAAGAAAAATCAACAACAGCAAAGGGTATGTTCAAGTTCAAGGGGTATCTTCCAAGTAAGTGTGTTAGGCCAGTATGCCATGATATGCTTTCTTCTTAGGTTTGTCTTCTTCCCATGTAATGGAAAATAATGCAATTTGATTCAAAGTTGACACTTGTCATAACCTTCACACTAATGCTTATACATAAATTACTCATTTCTGGACCCAGACATAAGCGATTAACACAATTACCACGTTAGTAATATGGAAGATAGAGGCAAGGTACCAAACCTCCTTCCACAGAGCACTTACCACCTGAACCGTATCCAGGTATTTGCCCTTTGGTCTGTAAATCTGAGAGACCCACATTCAAAGGATTGGGTACCATGCTGTCTAAATGTGGCTTAGGCCCAACAGGGTGGGATGGCGAGTGCTTCATGCCAGGCTGCCTCTGCTGCTGCTGCTGGAGGGCACTCACCATACGAGCAATCTGCAAATGAAGGAAAAAACCGGTTCATTTAAGTTATACTGTAACATAGAATTCCAGTAAACATAAAGAAACGGCGCCTTAGAAGAGATCCAAAAGACCCTGCTCTCCATAAAGTGCAATGTGAAGAGAGCAGATGACATGAGTAAAGCTGGCACCATCTCTGCGGCAGGCTGCATTTCCCCAGCACATTTCATACTTTGTATGACCGACAGAAAGAGCGCCACACACCTGTTGCTCCTGCTGTTGTCGCACAGCTTGAGATAACTTTCTCTGGCTCTGTAACAGCTGTTGCTGCTGCTGCTGCTGCTGAAGGAGGAGCTGACAAGCCTACAAGGTAAGTGGGGATGGGAAGAGTGAAAATACAGAGCTCATCAAACGAAATGTAATTGCCAGGAGCTATTCACTAGCAAACGCCTTGCTCAGAACTTAGGTAAACTTCTCATTCCACTCGTTCAAGTAAAATGACAAAGAATGCATTAGAAGAATACCACATCCTTCACTTGTTTCTAATTTAACACTGTGCAACAGAATTACTTGTACCTGCTTTATTACCATCACTATGACTACAAGTCTGAAGAAAACTTCATTAAAAATCAACAAACAACTGCTTTCTGCACAAAAACATGGCTTAGAGTCATTACTAACCCACTGCAATCCACAATAATTACACGGGCCTATTTGGTTTATCTGCTGCCTTCTAGCAGGGCTTTACTACCCCACATAGCAAAGAGGGAATACTTGCACGAAATAACATCAGTAGAACAAAACAGAATAAGCATAAAAAGAAAACTCTTTCAGCAGACAATTTCCAAACAATTTGTAGTCTTGTTTCACAAGATTACTAGCGACTTACTAATTGAAACTGGGGAATCTGTGGAAGCTGGCTCAGCATGGCAATCTGTTGTGGAGAAAGCTGGGGGCCCATATTGAAAAGACCAGGATTCAAGCCGCTGTTGGGAAACTGTTTGAGCATGGAGGCCGAAACCTGCATGGAAACCAGTTACATACCCTGAATGCACTGCTATGAGGAAAAGATGATGAAGTAAAAGTATTTCTATAAAGGAACAAGTATGACACCAATCTTCAGTGGTGTTCTGGGAAAGACATTACAGATTTATTAACACACCACATTTAAACATGCACAGTCTGTAACTTGGGCAGAGTGAATACCTCACTTGATTGACAGTATACAGTATTACATGTGCAGATGCAGACACACACACAAAGGTTCCTCCCCTAAGCAATAATCAGGTGCTAGAGACTGCACTAAATTTAAATGCTGATATATATGCAGCCAACCACTAATCACAGTACTGCATTATCACATTAAAAATGTACTGCTTGACAAGGGAAAAGAAAGGCATTCAAGCAGTCACTGGAGCAAAGAAACAGTGCCTCACAGAAAGAGTTAATCTCTTTGTACATTGAATAAGATATAGTAAAAGACAGGAGTAGGTGGAGAAGAATCCCCCCATTTCTCCCTGCATTACTTGAAAGTTACGCAAGTACAATTCAAGAAAATCTCAAAAATTGTTCACAAAGTCCAAAGCAGAAGGTAAACTTGTACATTTGGAGACCCTGAGGTCTTAAGATTAAGCTCAGCAACATAAATGTAACATGTAGCCCTTCATCAAACATCTCTTTTGGGGGGGACAGGAAGCACAGGACAAGACTACTTAAAAAAATTAAGCAACCTGTCACACTTCAGAAACATTTTAAGCTTTCACGTTTATTTGTTCTTTTTAAAATACTTTGCAAAAGCCTATATAAGATATAGGATTCCCAAATCCATTTTTGAGGTTTAAAAACACTGGTAGCGAGCATTTACCATCAACTGTCTTGGAATAAGACAGAATGCTAATGTTTCTACACTGAGTTTTAAGTACTTCCACTATGACTTTTAATGGTTTTATCTTATTTAATTTTTCCATTTCTTAACATCAAGTTGAGACTAAGATAGGTGTATAAGTAACCTCAAAAATGTGCTCTGAAGGCTGTAGCTCTACTTTCACAAGTAATCAGTTGCTATAAATTCCTTACCTGGGGAGAAAGGAATTGGGGAGGCACTTGCGCCCGGATATTGGGGGAAGGATTTAGTGGCTGCACTGGTGTGTGCATGCC